>JAQIWI010001013.1:0-19892 GCA_034698825.1 Deuterosminthurus bicinctus | reverse complement strand
GAGTCCTTTTTTCTATTTTTATTTTTCTTATACATTTTTCTTGTGAAATTTTCCTATGAGCTGGGAATTAATTTAATGAAATTGTAACTTTTGAATTTTTGAATGTGATTGAATTGTAATAAAAAATATTGAAAAGTATTAAATTACAAATTGAGTCAATTTGTCTAGCAGGAGATAGGAGGCAATAAAAAAAGTGAGACGCTGTTTATAGTGTGGAACAGTGGCGCCGGAACCGGGTATGGCACAGCTTTATTTGCTGTATACTATGATCAAAGTCTTTCAAACTGGGCAACTATGTTTTTCTACGTTCATTACATGATACCAACACGAATTTGCGGTTTCGAACCCGATGCTTTTTCAATATGGAAGTCATAGATTTTCTAACATTAAATTGATTATGTTAGCAGTTTCGTGGACAAATGCTTCAGTTAAAAACGTTCGGTGGTCTCCTCGAACATTGAGACGTGTCACAACTCCAGTGCAATTGGTAGGAGAAAGGTCGGAAAAGAAATCAGATGTATAAAGTACTAGAACGTCACCGTCGTACTCCCCTTGTGGAACATGTTTGACAAGCTCACTAAAGAGCTTCTTGTATACTTGAGTTTCGGCTCTACCGATTGTAAATGTGTCCTTGATTAAATCGATGACCCGTGGCCAAAGGTCCTTGCTGTCACTGTCGAGGAAAACCTGGATTTCCAAAAAAAAAACAAAATTCCAAAATCATGTAATTTCTAGCTAGGCGGTGTATACGTTCGTACTTTTAAGCGGTCTTTGGGAATTTTATCCAGCCAATTCATAGCGTTGAGGTGTTCTAGCATAAGTGACTTGCTATATTCACTGCAGCGAGAAGACCCGTCCAGAAAAACAAGGCCCTGCACGTCCTCGCCTGATGATTTCAACTGTTGAGCCATTTGATAAGCTATTGTACAACCCGCTGAGTACCCAAAGATTGTGTAAGGACCAATCGGCTGGATTTTTTTCATTTCCTGAGTAGAGAAATATTATCAATGTAAAAACATATAACGGTGAGACTTTCATGCCTCACCTGTATGTATTGGGCAGCAAGCTCCGAAATAGAGCTCCACTCAAGTTCTGCAGCCATTTGAAAGGCGTAGACATTCGTATTAAGCTTCGCAGCTAGCGGTCTCTGACTGTAAGATCCCCCGTCAGAACCATGAACGATGAAAACTTGTCTATCTTTTGGATCGGATTTAAGCTGTACTATCGGCTTATCATGTAGTTGGAATGGAACGTAAATATCTTCTCCCCGGCCACCGAATTGAGTACTACCTAGAGATTTCCCGTCAAATGATCCCTGACCAATCGCTTTTAAATCGCCCATTGTTAACATAGATAAATGCTCCTTCTTGATAGAAATCTCGTACTCTTGCTCCAAAGTTTGTTTCAACTCTGCAGCGACAATTGAGTCCATTCCTAGCTCATTTAAATTCTTTTTAAGATCAAGAGCTTTGATGTCAGGGATTCCCAGGATTCTTTGAAGTCGCTGCAAAAGCCCACCTTGCTTGCCCTCAGTTTCTTTCTTGTCAGAAATCACGCCTGAAGACACCACAGCGCTATGTTTCTGCAAAATCGCTCTGTCAAGTACCTTCAAACAAGATTCAATGCTCTGGAAGGTAGTCCCCATCAGAGTTATATCACCTTTGTCACTGAAAAGTCTTTGAGCAATCCCAACCTGCCCTATTGGACCCCATTGGATTGCAAGGCCATGCAAACCGTCAGCCTTTCGTTTCTCACAGATTCTTTCCATGACTGAATTCGCCCACCCATAGTTAGCTTGACCCGGGTTTCCTCGCCCGCAGGAATAACTTGAAAATACTACAAATAAGTCTAGCTTGGGACAGTACTTGCGAGAAAGCTCATCCAGAACGGCGGTCATTTGAGCCTTCGGGGCGGACACTTCTCTGAACATCTCTGCAGTTTGATTGGAGAATGCGCCATCTCTTAAAGCCACAGTGGAATTGATAATGCCACCGAGATTGGATGCTACAGTGGAAATGAATTCTTCCGCTGTTCCTTTATCCGATAGATCCGCAGTCCAAATCTCTATGGAAGCACCCGCTTGCCTCCACTTTTCCAAGCAGTATGCCTGATAGCCATTGGTCAAACCAGATCTTGAAGTGAGGATAAGTTTGAGGGCACCTCTTTCCACCATCCAGTTTGCTACTTCCAAGCCTAATCCACCGAGCCCGCCTGCAATCAGGTACGTCTTGTCTTGGCAGAAATATTTTCGTCTTGAAACCTGAATTCTTAATGGTTTTGACAGCGTGTCCCGAATCTTAATCAACAGCTTTCCTGTATGTTTTGCTGTGGCCATAAACCGAAAAGCCTCTTCAACTTGATCGTGCTCGAAGACATGGGTGGGCAACGGCATGACTGATCCGCTGCTTATGCCATCTTCAAGTAGCTTTTTAAGCGTAGCTTCAGTCTTTCCTGGGTTGAACAAGCTTTGTTGGAGCAGGATAGCTGAGAAGTCAATGTTTTTAAGGAACGGCCTCATTCCCATCTGGGTATTTGAGTGAGCATCCGCGACTCCGATTTCCAAAAACTTGCCGCTGGTTGCAAGACATCTGACAGATGCTTTCAGCTTTTCACCAGCTAGAGAATTGAGTACGACATCCAGTCCGCATCCATTTGTAACCTCCATGAATTGCGCTTCAAAACTTGTGTCTCGTGAGTTGCCAATTTGATCGTCCGGAATCTGTGGGAATTTTTTCTTGATGAATTCCCGCTTCTCCACCGTCCCAACTGTGGTAAAAACTTTGCATCCATGTGCCAAAGCTACTGAAATAGCAGCCTGGCCGACACCACCCGATCCTGCATGTACAAGAATAGTTTGGCCCGGTTGGATGTTAGCACGCATATGGAGAGCATACAACACCGTGTAATATACAACCGGAACTGTAGCGGCTTCTTTCATAGTCCAATGGTCAGGAACTTTCGTGATGAGCTTGGGTTCTAAATAAATTTTTGTAGCCAACCCTACACCACTTGCCAGCCCCATGACGCGAGTGCCTTTCTCATCAAATCCAGAGAATTCCTGGCCCAAGTAGACGCCTTTGTAGCTAAAATTGTTATCCAATGGAATGCTTCTACTGGCGAGAAGAACATCTCGGAAATTTAGAGCAGCATATGCGACCTTATACGTTTCATGGTCAGAGTAGTTCTTGGGTGCCAATCCAGGGGTGAATTTTTCAGTCGGAAACTCAATCCAACGCAAGCTGGAAAGGTCTCCAGGTTTGATCGTACTGACATAACCTTCACTTGCTTCTTCTGTTGTTTTCTCTTCAAAATGGCTGACCGAAACGTGTCTATAACTTCCCAATTGGCCTTCACGAATTACGTTGACTGCCAAATCTTGAGAAATAATGGACTGCAAATGGGCATCTGGTCGTTTAAAATTTAGTTCTAGCTTCCCTTCTGGATCAAATATACAGCGAAGCTTGCTGCCATTCTCTTCCCTTCGGATGCAGTTGGTCAGACCAAGGATTCCACTCGTGGCATTCCCTTGTGATGTTAAATAAATCCGGCGGTTGTCATCTTTGGCATTTGCCAGAGCTTCTTGAAGCTCAGGTATCCATTGAAATTCTTCCTTGTCCACTGAGACTTGTACGACTGTTTTAGCTTCCTCTCTAACTTTTCGGAGTAGACTCAGCGTCTTACTACCAATCGTCTTTAGTGAAACCAATTGTAAGTCGTCAATCTCACCTGGATTCGTTGAACTGCTCGACTGAACTATAACAAAGCCACCTTCTTTAAGTGTCTGAGATATTGAAAAAAGTTGCTTAGGTTCATCAATGAAAACCAGGTCGCTGGCCTCCTCTGGAATAAGCTCTTCCGGAGTGTTCTTGATAGTCATGGCTGGGAGTACGTACGTCTTGAATTTTTCAGCTATTTTGGTTTCCTCTGATGGGAGTGTTATCATGCTGACCTTGCTCTAAAATAATTGTTTCAATTTTGAATGCATTGGGTTTATACTCGTCTTCTTTGTATTGCTCACCTCATGTTGTGGTTTGTTTAAAACAATCTTGTGAAACTGAAAAGCTAACGAGTTGTCTGCATTTTGGAAGACATCGAAAACTTTTAGTTGAGCCCTTGTAGTGTTATCCAGCACGAGGTCAATTAATTCAGAAAAAGCAAGCTCAGGAGTCTTAACTGCTTGATTGAAGAAGGGGAAAAATGAGTAGCTCTCATAGGATAAATGTCCTTTCTCAATATTGTGTGGTATTATCGCATTATTATATCCTTTTATGGTGATTCCTGGAGCTACGATCATCTTCTGATTTGGGAGACTTCCAGTACGCACGACGTTCTCTGCAAAATTGTGCCATTTCACTCATCATCAAACACTGATTAATTATAGTAAATACATGTTGTTTTCCTAAATTTTGCAAAGTTTCTTACTTGTTGCACAGTGGAGCTGCCTTTTAAACTCACGAGGATCAATTGTCACGCATTCCACGTCCGTGGGCACTACAAGGTTCCTTTGAGTATTTTTAAAACCATTTGTCTGCATCATAGCATCTAAAAAGCAAGTCCAGTTGTCCTTCCACTTAATGTCTGCCCACGTCCCTATGTTTCCAAACGATGAAAGATAATTTTAGCCAATTATAAATTTATTGAAAAGAATGAATGCTGCGATTGATATTCTATTGTTAGAGCAGTTAATGTAGTACTGACCCTTTGGATCCATAGCTTCAACGCTCTGGAAGTCTCCATCAAAATCGTAGCCACGTAATCTAAATTCCTTGTAAATGTCTTCTTTCAACATTATTGGTGCTGAAGCCAAGAGGTCGGGCTGGGACAAAAAGTCCATTTGTTCAGTTTCCTCAAGAAGCCTTTCAATCTGCCCTGTTACAACTACATCGCCTCCACTCTCAATGTGGAATGTGCCAGTGCTGCTTTGAAGAAAATATGTTATTTTGGTAGGCACATCATCTTTTAGTATAGTGGGGCGCTTGAAGGAAACATCCCTAAAGCGAACTGGAAAATTCTGGTAATCTCGCCCGAAATTTTCTGCAAATTGCATCCAGATACTGTGCAAGTAACCAGTCGCTGGCATCAGAACTCTTCCATCGATCTTGTGGCCCCTGAGGTAGGCGTACTCGGGAATTTCTAGATTCATCACGGACTCATATGTAAGGTCCTAAAATTGCAGAATCAAGTTACTTCTCCAATTCAATACTGTATTTTATTCATTCATAATTAACCAATATGAGACTTACAGCTGGCAAAGGCATTACTCCTGTCTTCCATGTCTCTGAATGGTCCCACTGAACAAGAGGTGATAATGAAGGTGTGTTAGAGGACACAGGCAACGGGACGGATGGGTACAATTTTTCCATTTTCAAATTCACACCAGATAAGTACACCTTGCCTACAGATTCAAAGAAATGAACCAGCTTGTCCTTGGCTCTCACTGCCATAGGAGCTACATGGACACAGTCCGCTGGAAGGCCCTCATTCAGAAGTGATTGAAAGAAGCCTTTTGGTGAAATCTCAATGACCAATGATCGATGAGGAATCTTCTCTAAAGCTTGACTAAACAGAACGGGTTTTTCCACGTTGTTACGAAAGTATTCAGCAGAGGCAAAACGCCCCAAGTCCGAGTCCCATTCGGCTTCTGGAATGGATGTGCTGATCCAGCGAGATCCTCTCAGGCGGTCACCCTTAAGTATACTTGTTAACTCTGTCTTAAAAAAATGTGCTGCCTCCTGGACGTGCTGGCAATGCGGTGCGATTCCGCAGGAATCGACCATGGTGTTCAGTATACCTTCAGCCTTGAGCTGCTTGGCAAACTTAGTCAGTAGGTCACGCTCACCCGCTAAAGTGACACTTTCTCGAGTGTTCTCACAAGCAATATGGACTCCCGGTGGCAAGCGTGGTCGGATTTTACTCGCCGACATCCCAACAGCTACCATTACACCGTCTACTGTCTGGTGGTCCATCATGGCACGTCCTCGAGCATCAGCCACAACCAGAGTTTCTTCAGCGCTCAAACAGCCATCGGCATAAGCGCAGAGTCCTTCTCCGGCGGAATGACCAATGAATCCATCCGCACTGATTCCCAATGCACTTAATGTGTCCCATAATGCAATTTGCATTGCAGTAATAGAAAGGAAAGCATGATTAATGTTGGTGAAAATGGTGCTATTATCTGCTGCGAGGAGCTGGTCAAGATCAACTCCGAGTTGATGCAGAGTTGCCCTGGACTCACTGATGGAATTAGCAAACGGTTCAATCCTCATCAGATCTTTGCCCATTTCGTTCCATTGAGCCCCCATACCGGGAAAGATAGCCCAGACGGGCCTATCCACAACATCACAGCGCTGCACTGAAATGGTATTAGTACCATTCTTGAGGCTGCTGCTGTTGTTGGGGAGTTGTAGGCCGAAGCCCTTGTAAACATGCCCAGGGATGTTCCCTTGGAAGGCTGTGTGAAGAAGGTAGACATATTCTGGATTCGATACGTTGTCCAAGGCTTGGACAATGGAGCTCTCGACTTGTGCTTCTGATCTTCCAGAAAATGGAACTATAACGGGGAGTTGGTTCTCCGATTTGCATTCACTTATGCGGCCTGCCTCTAAAACCAGATGGGAATTTGTTCCTCCGACGCCACTGGAGCAAATTCCCACGACTCCACGATCAAAAGGAGTCAGTTTGGTCAAGACCTGCATTGTTGTCAGACACTTGAATGTACATACCATGGGCACAAGATCAAATCATAAATGATCAACTCTCGGTTAACAAGTTACCTCCACCGTTCCATCCAGTAATGGCTCTATCTGAGGATTAGGCTCTCTAAAGAATAAGTTGCCTGGCAAAGTCCCCGTCTGCATGGCTCCGATTACTTTCGCTATTCCACTCAACCCAGCAGCACACTCAGTATGCCCGATGTTTGTTTTAACGGACCCAACGAGAAGAGGCTTCTTGCGAACAGATGGACCTTGGCAGAAAACTTTGTGAATTGCATTGAACTCCTCAGGGTCTCCAGCAGGAGTTCCAGTTCCATGGGCTTCAATATATGAAACTTGTAATGGATCGATTCCACATTCCTCATACGTCTCTTTCATTAAATTAGCAATAGAGTGTCTGTCAGGATAGGTGATGCCAGTGTTCTTGAATCCATCCGTGTTGGACCTGATGTTTCGAATTCGAAGGTAATTGCGATTCGCGCTGGATTCTTTTTGCACTAAAATTGCAACTGCTGCCTCCGAACGTACGAACCCATCACCTAAGATACAAGTAATAATTTCCCATCACGTTGCATTAAAGGCAAAATGCTGCTCATACTCCAAATCGGAGCTAATCAAGATATTCAGTAAGCTTAAAATAACACGCGTTACCTGATTTATCAAATGTTTTACAACGCCCGTCGGGAGCCAGAGCATTTATCGCCATTGCGTTCTTATGGTTGTAGTTATTCAGATGGAGGTTGCTGCCAGTAACGATGGCGGCGTCGCATTTGCCGCATTGAATGTTGAGAACAGCAGCCTCAAGAGCTGTAAAGCTTGATGAGCAGGCCGTGCACAACTTCATACTGGGCCCACGAAGGTCGAAATGAAAGGCAATTCGTCCGGGAATCATGTACTGAGCTCCCCCTGTCATAAAGTACGATCTCTCGTCTCTATTGATACGAGCCATGACAAGGTCATGTGATTCCTCTCCGTAGGCGGCACAAAATACTCCTGTCCGACTTCCTCGAAAATTCGTTGGATTCATCCCTGTAAAATGAAGGAAATGTTACTTCGGAATTGCAAGAATGCTCGTATCGTTTGCTTCCAACTAATAGTCGAGTGATAGTTGGGAGCAAACACGTACACAGTACACGTTTCAATGCATGGACCACATATTTTTCTCAAAAGCCCATTGATATCCTAACCTAACACTTCTCTGAAACTCAATAGCCGTCACCGGCTCACGTTTAAATACCGACTAATTACGTAAACATATCCAAAAAATTTATACAGTGTCCCGTAAATGTATAAGTGACCTTTGCATAGAAATGCATTAGCATTTCCTAAGGGCTTGGAGGAGTGAATGAGTGTGAAGAGTGTGCATGGACATCAGGCGGAGAACGAGAGAACTGAGCGAGGACTCAGCAAGGAGTAGCCAAGGCGGAAGGACGTGGATTTCTAGAGTTCTGCCGGCAACTAAATTCCCCCGTTTTATTTCTCACAAATTTATTTTTCCTTTCAATAAATATTTCATTATTTTACTCCCCCAAATTTACTACGTCTAAGTATCGAGCGTGCGACACTTTATTCTCATCACCTCGGCATTTGGCGTGGGACATCCCTTTGATCAGACGACTTAACATCCCTTATCATTCTACAATTGGACTACAATTCCATTTTCCTATCATGCAACCATTTGCGGACAACCATTTGCGTCACATGTTAGACTGGATCAGATTAAAATCAACCCAGGGGCTACAGTACAACCCATTACCAGACCTATAGTTCTACCTAAAATGCATCTAAAGTTTCCTAAAAAATTATCGTAATAAAAAAAGACGATTAGTTTTTACGTACCGGCATCGACAATTGCCTCAAATACCACTTCCAAGAGCAGTCGTGTTTGAGGGTCCATACCATCAGCCTGCCGGGGTGGAATCCCGAAAAATCCTGCATCGAACCGATGCAGGTTTTGAAGAAAGCCGAAACGTTTGGGAAGTGTTTGGTCATCCCATCTTTCCGTCGTCTGCGTCGTCAACTCTTCACCGGCCAGCAGCTTTGTTGTTAATTCAGTCGTATTGACCGCGTTAGGAAAGCGTCCCGAAATCCCGCTGATAACAATTGGTCCATCGTACCGGCCAAAGCTAAATCGCGAACTATCCGAGTGATGATCACGGTAACCCTTTAAAAAAACTTGTTTTAAGGGGGAAACAACTATCAAGTTATAAACCTAAAAGGGACAACTTACAAAACTTTTATGAAGCAAGAATCGTTGAATACGACACCCAGAATACATCTTGATTGTTTACAATCAAGCGCCTTTGTAGATGAAAATTGAAAGACACTTAGCTACTCTGAAAGTCACAACAATACTGATTACTGAGCAAATAACTTCTTCGGATTAAATACATTCATGCTATCGACTGCGTCAATATAGTTCACACGTTGATGAGAAAACGAGGCTGCCAAGGTGAACTCGCTTGTTGCGCTCGTGATGGAGGTCCTCAGGAGAAGGGTTCTAAGATATAGTTCCATGGCGGAAGTCAGTGGAAATGTGGAATTTATCATGGAATGCCTTGCCTGTGATGGAAAACCTAGGGCCTCAGGAGAGTGGTTGTAAGTTATGCGCAGCACATAGGTAAGAGAGGCTTAGCAAAAAACCGTCTTAACTAGTTCTCGCACAAGAGTGAACAGCAAGGCAATTAGTTAATTGCCACATGTTTGTCAGAACAAAACAGCGGATGTAGATGCAATTATGACTGTCGAAAGTTTTTCATGTGAAAAGGCTACAACTTGTTAATTAACTATCAGCTACTCATTAAAATGTTGCGATCATCAAGAGACATAATTATTTTGCTTTTTTGCCGTTCATGAGAAAACAATTACTAGGGCCGTCAATCCTAATCCACCTTCACTATTGCAATATGCATTAGATGATGCAGTCATATTGAGGACATGGCTTTTCTTCCCGCATCACAAAGCATAACAGGACAAATTCCACATTTTCTCTCGACTTACATCGTCTATGCGTGCCAACATGTCAAGGCTCTTTTTGCACAAATGCTGCTATCTTCGTCACTTTCCAAACAATCAACTTCTCCGTCGAGGCCTGATTTTCATAATGCCAGCAGTATTCTAAACGTCAAAGTGACGCTTTGAACACTTTGCATTAAATTAGTTCTTACTTGTAAGTAAAACTTTTAACTTCCGCAAGGGGCTGCCAAGCCGCCAAGCCTAAGAGAGATCTAGTCATTTAACGGTCTCCTATTTTTATTGATGGTATAGATACTTAGATACATGCAACACTGACTCACTCAGTCTTTTGTAATTAGGTGTTTTAGAAGAAGGTATTTTGTCCTGGAGCCGTTTTTTCCATGCCAACAAAAGAAGTGGGTCGGTTAGACGTGGGAGGGGGGTTTTTCGGTTGTTCCTCACGTAAGATTAGTAAGCAAGGCAGTTATTTTTCACTTGTTGTCAGAAGGAAACAGCGGATGTAGATGTAACACTTTTTAATTATGTCAAATGTAATGTTTTCATGTGAAACAAGTGTTTAGAACTTGATACAATGACTTGATTATTTATCAGCGACTTATACATATGTTCTGACAAACAAGTGGCATAATTATCTCGCTTTGTTGCCTTCCATGGGAAAAACAAAATACATGGGCCGCAAATCCTAAACCTTGCTTACCATTGTGATTACCATTATACGACGCAGTTCTCTTGAGGCCATGGTTTTTAATTCCGCATGACAAGGCGTAACATGACAAATTCCAATTTTCTCTCGACTTAACGTCGTCTCTGCCGGTGAAATTGTCGAACCCCTTGTTGCACAAATGCTATTATCTGTATCGCTTCTCACAACGACAACCTTTTTTAATGATATCAGAAGTCTTAACGTCCAAGTGACGCTCTGAACACTTTGCATTGACTTAATTGGTACTTGATATTACAACTTCAAACTAGCACAAAATGAGGCCAAGCTAAAGAAAGATCTAGAGACAATCAAACTGATTCATTTTTTATTGAAGTAATGTAGACATCTAAACTAAACTATGACACTTAGTACATCCTGTATTCTTTTAAGAGTTAAGTTTGTTTTTTGTTCCATGGGACTGACTTCCAGTCTTTATCACCGCCATATTGAGGAGGAAGTTGAGTCGACGGGATTTTCCGCAACAACGCCGGCTTCCATTTTTCACGCTGTCCACCATAAATTTCGACTTTTTCCATCAGGTCTCCTAAGAACGGTCGAGCAGCATTTAAAAACGTCTCCGCTGCGAAGTTTGCTGATGGAATTTTGTTCAAATATTTTGTACTCCAGAAATGCTCTATAAAGACATTGTGAATTATAGAAACTTACTGTTGATCATAAACCCGTGACGAACGGCATTGCTAATCCGGGTCAGTGAGGTAAAAGTCTTCAAAGACATTTTCAAAGCTGTACAAGTAAAATTGTAAGGCAAATAAACTTCCTGGTGGGCTAGTAGTTTTCATGAGAGCAGATAGAGTGTATGATACGAAATCGTTACCTTCGCTCGAGGCATAATTCTTCAATGAGAACTCATCCCAGTCGCAAATAAAAACGATCCCCGCATTTTCATTAGCCGCACCTTCGGTCTGAGCTCTACGAACATATTGCTCATAGTGCTTGAGGAAATCAATAATTTCCTCAGGTTTTAAATGAGCGAGCTCTCGGTAGTTCCATTTACCATACTGGACAATAATTACTAAAAGAGATTGTACATCCTTATTACAAGCAAATCCATGCCATTCAAAACTAACTATGGAAATGGGTCGTATGAATACTTGCCTGGCAAACCATCGTAGTCATATCCAGACTTGTAATAAGGTGCCATTTGGGTGATCTTCTCAGGCGTCTCCCAAGTCTCCCACTCGTCCCATGGCTCTAGAAATGCCAGAGGGGCTGGTGTAGTCGCACCTCGAAATCCATCCTCAGGCTCGATGATCTTTAAAGATAGAATACATTTCAAATCCATACCAAACACGAAGCAACTGAAATAAAAATTCCATTGATATAAAGGGAAATTTGGATACCTCGTCATCTGAGTCAGCTTCCTTCTCAGTGGGCCCACATGAAGCAAGGCTCAAGCAATAAACGGCCAGAAAAATGAGTTGACGATTCATGACTGGAGTTCAAAAGTGAAAACCAACTCAAACAACGTTGGTGTATGAATGAGGAACATAAGCAAAGTTTTGCTCCTTTTGAATCGCCGCTGAACAAGGTTCACAAGTGACTCCAAGTAAAGGCTGACGTTGCTTGTGATTCATGCTTGCTGATTTTCTCAAGATAGTCAGTGCCTCAGCTGGTTTCAGTGGAAGTCAGCCAATGTATACACGCAAGTGGATGGACAGCTAAGAGGGAAATTCACAGCTTTTTTTGATTGTGCTGTTTTCTTTTAAAATTAGTTTTCGACGCTGAAAAAGCATTTAATTTTCGTGGGAGATCTTGTGACTTAAGTATTACAGAGATATTCCAGTTGCACCGGGTAGAGTTATGCACATCCCAAGGCATCATTTTACTGCCGCGCGGACTCAATCACCATTCTTTATCATGATTGGCAGCCCTCTGTAAGAGGCATTGTCCATGTCCCTACTTAGCCTCCCCTTCTTCTACCTGAATCGAGCCAATGTCCGGTTCAGAGACACCATCGCCCCTCCATCGAGTTGGAAGAATGTTGACTTTCTTCGTATAGATTCCCGTTTTGATTATTGTGTTCCCTAATGTTGTGAATTTGAGGTCCCTAATGTTGTTTCCCTTTTTTGTCCTGTGATTTGGTTGTCCCTCGCCTGACCTTTTTCCTGATTGTGAATGTAGCCCTGTAACTGGTTTCTTCTCTTTCAAAGTCTCCGTCAGAGTTTAAGATTCCCAGTTTGAATGAAGTCCCTTTGATGTTATGAAGATTGTATGAGACTGTGAGATTCCTACAATGATGAGAAGTTCCTGAGTCAAGTCGTCCCTGCAGCTTGTCCCAATTTTGATAGATTTCAAGCACCTCTGAAGTCCTGTCATGATTGACAGTGAAAATTAAAGTGTCGCCTGACTTGATATTTAATTTTTTGTCCCTATCTATCTTCTATACATATATTTTTATTATTATTTATCCATCCACATCTCTATTTATCAAAAAATCAGTTGTGTAAATGACAACATCACTCCTACACCCATTGGTCGATTTTATTGTGCAGTACACCATACGAAAGCTGAAGATTCGTAGATTGGCATGCGTTAAAACACGTTTCGGATTTCGGACTTTAACATTCCCGAAACCCGGGTAAAATGCCAAAATTGTACTGAGCCAAGGGCATTTTGAACCCAAATGGGTCGACTCCAAGTTTACTCGACAACATAGATCTTACATAAAATTTGTAAATTTGATGACTGTGTGGGACATGGGACATGTCAACTGGCCAATTTAAGTCGCATTTCATTTAATATGAAGTGAACTATCGAAATGCGCCCATTACGCTACCAAGTAACTTGGTAGCCATAATCTTATCACATGACCTTTGTGACGTTGGCTAACTGATGGCCTACTTGGCCAAGAATGTGGACACTACATCAAAAGTTTCATATAATAATTCACATTGAAGCTTTAGAGTGTTCAAATTGATTGATAAGTGACAAATGACGTTCAGTTGACACTGACACCATGTACATGAAAATCAGATCGATAATCGATAAGTTGTCATTGAGTGCATGGCAACTCGAAATTCTGTTCAAAACGCCGCCAAACGTGGGATCAAACTTCAAAATTTTAAGCCATGGGACAAGTAATTGTGCACCAAAGTGCAAGTAAATGTAGAGCACGGGTCATGAAAGTAACACTACAGGGCACGCAATTGTACACAACAGGCCAAGTAACTGCATGTGGAACAAGTGTTTACAACTTATTCAATGACTTGATTATTTATCAGCGACTTATACATATGTTCTGACAAACAAGTGGCATAATTATCTTGCTTTGTTGCCTTCCATGGGAAAAACAAATTACATGGGCCGCGAATCATCTAATGCACATTGCAACAGGGAAGGAGGATTGGGATTGACGGCTCTGGTAATTGTTTTCTCATGGACGGCTAAAAAGCAAAATAATTATGTTTCTTGATGATCACAACATTTGAATAAGTAGCTGATAGTAAATTAACAAGTCACTGTATCAAGATGTAACCTTTTCACATGAAAAACTTTCAACAGTCATTTATGACTGTTTATAATGAACAAGTCATGATAATGAACAAGTTCATTATAATGAAAAAGTTGCATCTAACATCCGCTGTTTTGTTCAACAAACATGTGGTAAATAACTAATTGCCTTGCTGTTTACTCTTGTGTGAGAACTAGTTTAGACGGGTTTTTGCTAAGCCTCTCTTACTTATGTGCTGCGCATAACTTACAACCACTCTCCTGAGGCCCTAGTTTTTCCACCACAAGCAAGGCATTCCATCATAAATTCCACATTTCCACCGACTTCCGTCGTTTTTGTTTGTGATCTTACCAAACTATATCTTAGAACCACTCTCCTGAGGACCTAGGTTTTGTTCATAGTAATGCATCTTTATGCGTATGCACAGTTTATTCCAAGTGACTTCGCAGCGCACGTGTAGCTGCCATTATATCCCTGCCTGTGAATGATTTTTATTGGCTTTTCTAAGCATTTCCATACAGTCAGATAAACATTATATTCATCCCTCCATACCACTACACCATGATTAACGTCCTTGAGTTGAACTAGAACATTTGCAAACACTTCAGTCAGCTTTCAGTGGCCGTTTCAACTGCAAGCTTAAACAACAACTTGAATCTCAGCTTCCATTTTGCATACACCTTAATGCAAATCATGGCTCAAAAAAGTTTGCAAACCTCCAAGTCTATAACAACATCTGTTCTTACAGTTTTCTATGCTCTAGTATTTTTCCCAATTTTTCTGTCTACACTCCTTATCTGGCTTCCATTTCGGGTTTTGATCGTCGCCTTAGTGCGCCGAGCATATCCAAAACTAAAGCCAGTCCAGAAGGGAGTCGGAGTGCTTCTGGCAGTTCGATCGACACGTGGACGATCGGATGGAAACCAGGTGTATCATTTAATATGCCAAGGGTCTGTTACATTGAGTCAACTACGGGAACAGTTCTACAACAGAATTTTGGAGTTTCAAGACCCTGAGACCAATGATAGAATATACCAACATCTGCGCTATTACTTTAGGCCGATTTTCCAAGTTCTATTCTGGGAAGAGGACCTCAGTTTTGATCTGAAGAATCACATTCGAATGTACGACTTTAATGAACCTGGATTGGTCCTGCCCAAACATTCCGTAACAGAAAATGATTTGATGAGGGTCACTGGCCAGCTTATCAGTCGTGCCTACGCAGCAAAAACAAGTCCTTGGGAACTGCTCTTGATTCCGACTTTCAAGGGGGAATCAGGCGAGAATCTGACGATGATTACCTTGAGAATTCACCATGGAATAGCAGACGGTCTAAGTTGCATTGGTCTTATTCATCGACTATTTGGAGCTCCTGCTCCACCCCCTCTTGCCAAGTTCCCTCAATTGACTCTGAAATACAAGGTTTTCCGGACAATTTTTGTTACCTTGAGTGCACCGTATGAGCTGGCTCGCGTTTCTGCAGACTTCAATGATGAATTCAATTCCTGGAAAATGCCACAGAAGAGTTACAGCGATGATTGGGTCAGTTTGTGTAGCCACCGGATTCCATGGATCAATATAAAGAAAATCATGACCAAGTATGAAGTCAATTCCAATGCGGCCATTTATTCAGTAATTGCTGGTGCACTCGTGCGGATGATGAAAGATGTTGGACAGGAGGTTCCAAACAAACTCTCCACTTTTACTTCATACCCTTTGCCAAACCATCCGGGAGGACTGTGTAATCATGCGTGAGTGTATGATGGATGGATAAATTAACAGAACCTAGTTAAGTTGTACCTTGTAGTTTTTAGTGCTGTGTTTTTTTTGCTTTCAGGACTTACAGTGGCTTTCAATTTCACCCACAAGTTCACATGGGAACCGCTCTTGTTCAACATGTAGGTAGTCAAGTAAAGGCAGCCAATTTCTTAAATCCTCTGGCGTTAGTTATGGATGGCATGACGGTACTTCAGTCTCTGTTCCCTGTTTTCGTAGCAAAGTATTTGCTGGTTCTCCCACAAACATTCTTCTTCACTCAATTCCCTGGACCCCTTGAAGAACTAAAAGAGCCGAATTTTGCTACCCTACTTGACATCATACCAGCTATAAATCCTGGAGGAATGGGTATGTTCGCAGCGCTTAAATTCGAATCAAGGTGATTTAAAATATGATAAAAAATTTGAAGGATCTCTTGCAATGGCTGTGTCTACTGCTGGAACCATACGCTTTGGATTGACAGTCAACAAGGCTGTACTACCTCGAGAACATGATTATTTGAACAGGCGCTTTGCTCAGCATATTCAAGACCAAATAGTAGAAATGTCGTAGAAATACATCTTTTAGCAATACAAAAGCGTAAGGATGAAAGTAGTTTGCTATTCTTGAATCAAGTGACGTCTTTGTAATAGTAATGTTCTAAGGGTCTCTATTATTGTTACAACATTTCATTCGGTAGAACATATCTTACAATCCAATTAGTGTGATCAGCTATTGTCGAGTAAAACAAATAATCTACATCGAATTCAAATAATGCGATGCCATTATTGTAATTAGCCACATCACGTCTCAACCAATATATCTAGCTCGATGCTCACATTTTCACTATGTTGGGAAGTGTTGGTTGAAGCTTCAGAGCGTTATGCAAGCATAAAGGCATTAAATTGTAGCAATCCATGCTCAGTTATTTTGGTCACCCTTGCATTTCAGATGAGCTAAAAGCTCATAAAAAACATGTGGGTAAATCCTCCATTTCCACAAGTCAAAAACTACAGTTTTGTCCATGTCAACGAAAGAAATGGGTCGGTTAGACGTGGGAGGGGGGTTTTTCGGTAGTTCTTCACGTAAGAGTAGTAAGCAAGGCTATCATTTTTCACTTGGTGTCAGAACGAAACAGCGGATGTAGATTAACATTTTTGATTATGTCAAATGCAACACTTTTTACTATGGCTAATTAATTTATCAGTGACTTATTCATATGTTCTGACACCCAAGTGACATAATTATCTTGCTTTGTTGCCTTCCACGGGAAAAACAAAATACATGTGCCGGAAATCCTAACCCTCGTGTACCATTGTGATGCTCATTATACGACGCACTTCTCTTGAGACCATGGTTTATCATTCCGCATGACAAGGCGAAACTTGACAAATTCCAATTTTCTCGCCTTAACGTCGTCTGTGCGTGTGAAACTTCTTGTTGCACAAATGCTATTATCTTCATCACTTTCACAACAAAAACCTTGCAGACCTGATTTTCTGAATGATAGCACAAGTCTTATCGTCCAAACGAAGCTCTGAATACTTTGCATTGACTTAATTGGTACTTGTATTTAAGTGAAATGAATTGTGAATAAGTACATGATGTAACTGACTACCTGAAGTTTGTAAAAGCGATAAGCTAAATCAACGAATACATTATTGTATACAATTAATATAATTGGTACTTGTTTTTCCAACTTGAAACTTGCACAAGATGGGGCCAAGCTAAAGAAAGATCTAGAGATATTCACACTGATTCATTTTTTATTGAAGGAATGTAGACTTCCAAACTAAACTATGACACCTAATACATCTGCCGATTTGGCTCTGTATTGTTTTAAGAGTTAAGTTTCTGTTTTGATCCATGGGACTGGCTTCCAGTCTTTATCGCCGCCATATTCAGGAGGAAGTTGAGTGGACGGGATTTGCCGCAACAACGCCTGCTTCCATTTTTCACGCCGCTCACCATAAATTTCGACTTTTTCCATCATGTTTCCTAAGAACGGTCGAGCAGTATTCAAAAACGTCTCCGCTGCGAAGTTTGCTGATGGATTTTTTAAAAATATTTTTTACTCCAGAAATGCTCTATAAATCCAATGATTGAATTATGGAAACTTACTGTCGATCATAAACCCGTGATGAACGGCACCGCTAATCCGGGTCGTTGAGGTAAAAGTCTTCAAAGCCATTTTCAAAGCTGTACAAGTAAAATTGTAAGGGAAATAAACTTCCTGGTGGGCTAGTAGTTTTCATGAGAGCAGATAGAGTGTATGGTACGAAATCGTTACCTTCGCTCGAGGCATAATTCTTCAATGAGAACCCATCCCAGTCGCAAATAAAAACGATTCCCCCCTTTTCACTAGCCGCACCTTCTGTCTCAGCTCTACGAACATATTGCTCAAAGTGCTTGAGGAAATCCTTCATTTCCTCAGGTTTTAAATGAGCGAGCTCTCGGTAGTTCCATTCACCAAACTTGACAGCAATTACTAAGATATATATTGTACATTATTATTATTATTACAAGCAAACTCGTATGAATACTTACCTGGCAAACCATCGTAGTCGTATCCAGACTTGTAGTAAGGTGCCATTTTGGCGATCTTCTCAGGCGTCTCCCAAGTCTCCCACTCGTCCCATATCTCTAGAAATGCCAGAGGGGCTGGTGCAGTTGCATCTCGAAATCCATCCTCAGGCTCGATGATCTTTAAAGATATATTTAAAATCCATAACAAACACGAAGAAACTGAAATAAAAATTCCGTCTATAAACAGGAAAATTAAACACCTTGTCATCTGGGTCAGCTTCCATCTCGGTGGGCCCACATGAAGCAAGGCTCAAGCAATTAACGACCAGAAGAAAAAGTTGACGATTCATTACTGGAGTGCAAAAGTGAAACCCAACTCAAACAACGTTGGTGTATGAATGAGGAACATTATCAAAGTTTTGCTCCTTTCGAATCACAGCTGAACAAAATTCACAAGTGACTCCATGTGAAGGCTAAGCTTGCTTGCAATTCCTGCTTGCTGATATTTCTCAAGATATCCAGTGCCTCAGCTGGTTTCTAGAACGGTCAGCCAGCATACAAGCAACGTGTTGGTGAGATTAGAAGGCTGGAGCTGGACGGGAGGGGAATGACTAGGGAGCATTATTCGGGTCTCATCCTTTCGAAGCCTTATTTTGGCTACGTAATACATTTTGGGGCTTCCGTGTTCAGTTCAGTCCCATTGCGTGCAACTTGTAAATAGAAGCTTGTTAGAGAGCAAACACTCACACTCACAAGCCAGAGCCCAGCAGTACTGAAAACACTTTCATGCAGTGCATGTTGACGCACTGCTTAGTGGGAGCTGACTGATGAGAACGGCTTTATGTATGCACTTGATATAAAGTGTGGGATAACCGACTGCGGCTGTCTCGCCAGTTTCTTCCATCAGTGCTCCAAAGAGTCAATGAACGGACGCAAATATACAGGACATCCTTATCACATCACCATAAAAAACGGCTCAACTTTCATGCTGAACTCGTCGTGTAAGTTCCTCTGGAAGAATTTGCCTCTCACATCGCATCTCATCTCTTCAGTCGTGCTGCTGGGAAGCCTCGGTGAGGCTCTTAGCCTGACTGGGGCTTAAATATTCCCAGCATTATTGCAATGCAAGGACCAAGGTAGGAAATAATTACTGGTTGACTAATTATAATAATCTCGTAAAGTCATTTTTACACGTTACTGTTTATACTACTGTACTGCACTGTCAGTCGTCTTTACTTTAGGCAACTGATTTTGTAGCAATTAATTTTATTTGCAGAGCAATGACTAAGATTGACCGAGGGGACTTTAAAAAGGGTTTAAATATGAGCGAATTGGATTACTTGGGTGGAGTGGGCGGAGGTGGAGAAGGTTGGGCTACTTGATTTTGACAAGAACAAGCCTCGAAAACCATAGAAAATTTTAAAAATCATTGCAAAATTCTAGGTCAAACTTTCAGGTAAACATTTAAGTTCAACTTATTGGATTATTGTTGATTTCAGATGCTAATGACACCACCTCTTTTATTTTAGCAAAACGCAGTATTTTGAGTGAGCGAATTCACGTGTGAGCTTGAGCAACATGACATCGTGCTGCAATTTCGGCTGGTTGTAGTTCAACCTGATGATGAGAAGCTTTGTGTTGATATGGCATCCACTGTCAGCCTGATGACGCGGATGTCAGAAAAAACTGGAGACAGAAATCTGAAGAAAATCAATAATATATGAAAAACGACGGCACAAAAAGTGTC
>JAQIWI010001012.1:0-19914 GCA_034698825.1 Deuterosminthurus bicinctus | reverse complement strand
GGCTGATCATGACGGGTTAAAACAAAAGTTAAGGCATCCAACAGCTGGCGTTTACTCGTATTGTGGGGTCTATAATTTTTTCAAAGCCATTTCTGGTTAGCAAACGATACTACAACGGTCTAAACATGACACCAATAGATGCAACATGACCTCAGCTATCTACTAGTAGTCACAGTTTTTTTGTCAACTGGTTGAGAAACGAACGTTGTGACATCCAACGTCTACTGCATATTCCAATTGTAGCCGACGGCTATTATCTGACGTTTGCTTTGGTTGAAATTCCTTCAGGGCACATTTAGAACGTTTGCCTTCAAATTTCAAGTCGCATACGTTGTGATTTACTGACAGAAGAATCAGTCGAGGAGTGCAAGAGCTGGGTACAACATTAAAATTTGAGTGCCGATACTATTAACTGTGATTTAAATTAAGAGAACCCGTTGTGTTTCAAGATGGTTAAGCTTCGTGTGATTCAGGTGCTACTCTTCATGTCATTACTGACGGCTCATCATGGGAAGGTGGACAAAGCTCGAGATTGCAAGTTTATAACTTGTCGTGACTGTGCCACCGTGGGCTGCGTTTGGGCACTTTACATTAATAAAGGTAATCTTGTGAGAATCTTTTGTTATTAGGCTTGTTTGACTTGTGTTGGGTAAAAATTTCCTGTATTTTCAGCTCAAAACTGTGTTGCTGATACAAAGGGAATTCCCGGAGTCGAGGCTGAAGTTGATGATCCGAGTGAATGTGCACATCCTAAGTGTGTAATGCCGGCTCCTAAACACTGGGATGCAAAAGGTAAATTGATTTTTGAGTTTTAATCAACTTTGTTTGGGTGCTGATTAAATATTTTATACTCGACAGAAATCGCACTAACTCTTGGAGGAATATGTGGTGGTCTGCTGGCTGGTTTGTGTGGCGGAGCTGGGTTACAGAGTTGGCGTCTTGGTCGTAATCGTGGGTACGAGAGACTAGGACCAAGATCGTGTACAGAAGCATTTTTGGCTTTCTTTGGAGCATTTTTCCATCAACTAGAACGTGTGGACCAGGGTGAGTAGTTTTACATTCTTCTAATGAATTGGGTAGACATTGAAATCGATTTCCATTCTCTGGTTTTATTTAGAGGCCTTTTTGCGTGGAGATGATGATGAAGATGATCGGCGTAGGCGGGAGGCGGTTAGGCGCATTGAAGCTCGACAAGCCGCAGAAAATCGTCGCCAAGCTGAGGCTAGAGAGGAAGTGCCCCAAGATCCGCCAGCTCAAGATCCAGTCCCACATGACCAAGAACCCCAAGTCCCCCAAGATATCCCAGTACAGAATCCGCCCGCAATCAATCTTCCCCAAATTCCCGCCGACATGCTTGATATTGACGACGACGGTGATGATGATAATGGCGCTGGTGGAAATGACGGCAACAACGGTGGTCAAGGAGTCGGCGGTCGTCAAGAGGAACAACCTGGCCCAGCTCCACTACCCCAAGTGTCTCCTCGTCGTCCACATTCTACTCGTCAAGCATCCGTTGAAGCAGCTGAAAAGATTGCTGCTTTGCGAATCCAGAGAAAGATTTGAGTGTTGACATTTATTTCATGTATTGATTTCTGTTGCCTTTTGTAATGAACTGTGATAAGGTATGAATTCCTATGAGGCTGTTTATAGCCGTGATGTATATATATGATCAATTTTGTATAAATGAATTTAGTACTAAAATCGTCGGCTGTAAAACTGGACGCTTATTTAAAAATCATGGAGGTTAAGAATACTTGGAAAAATGCTCGACTAAGCGGGTCGTACAGTGGTCTAAGTGGCTTCATTCAAAACCGCAAGAAATGGCACGACAGGAAACAAGTGGAAAAGGAACTAGAACAGCTGCGTGGATTTGCTTTGCATCGGCCGATTCGCAAAAAGTTTAAGCGAAACAAAATCTGGGCTCATTATACCAACTCGATTTGGGGAGCAGATTTATGGGACTGTCAAAAGTTCTCAGAGTACAACAAAGGCAATAGATTTGTGCTCTTTGTTATTGATTCCTTTAGCAAGTTTCTCTACACAGTTCCTATAAAAAGTAAACATTCAACGTCCATGGTGCCTGCTTTCAAAAAGGTTTTTCGCATTGCAAAAGCCAAGCCCCTCATGCTTCACGTTGACCAAGGCATGGAATTTTATTCCAACATCATGAAAGATTTTTTCAACACTAATGGAATTAAAGTATATTCCATTCACTCCATCTTCAAGTCGGCCATTTGTGAGAGAGTTATTCGTACCATTGTGACCAAAATCTATCGCTACATGACTGAAAAGAACACAAAGTCATTTATAGATCAGTTACAGCCAATGACAATGGCCTATAATAGCTCTTTCCATCGTAGTATAGGCATGGCCCCAAAGGATGTGAACAAGAAAAATTGGCAGGATGTGTGGAAGAGACTGTACTCTCAATATTCTACCCAGAGAGGTCAAAGAAAGGCCAAATACTCTGTCGGCCAACATGTGCGAATCTCAAAAGAGAAGGCGAGATTTGAAAAGAGCTACACTAGCAATTTCTCACCCGAAGTATTTGAAATACAGGCCGTCTTGGACACCATAATTCCCACTTATTTACTTCGGGATATAACCGAGAAAAAAGAAGACATAAAAGGAGCTTTTTATGAAGAGGTACGAGCATTTTTGTATGCTAGAATAGAGTATATTTACATGTTTTTCTCTACAGGAATTAACTCCCGCCGGGGACTTTGGTGAAGGCACTAGTAGTGAGACTGTTCAGCCGACAACATCTGTGACAGAGCAACCGAAAAAGAAGAAGAAGAGACGAAAAAGAAGATGGGGACGATATTGAGTGATGGAAAAATGGCTCAGCAGTGGCTTGACGCACGTGGATTCCTTACCAAAGTTTATTTTTCCTTCTCGTCAAAGTCAAATCCACCTGGCATTGGCAATAATGAATTGGTTTCTACCTTTTCACGGCCAGTTTTATACCCAAGTGGACAATATGAAGTGGCTCTCGTGGACCTCAAGTTTACTCCTCGTATTCCTTCAACGGAACCAGTCGTCGCAGAAGAAGAAAAACAAGAAGAGGAATTACATGTTGGGCCATTATTCCCAGGTCTTACACCACCCACCTTGACTGGAGTCACGATTACAAAAGAAAATAAGCAAATCCTGCGCTTTATGGCAAATATGACGAGGAAACTACAGGAAAAAGGCTACAAGATGCCGTACAGAATTACCTCTAATCGCAAAGAACGTGTGACGGTTCACGCTGTTATCCACCATTCTACAGAAAACCCGGACATGTACTTGCGTTTGCCTCCAGATTTGGCAGATTTGCTCGGATTCAAGCGAACAGAATTCTTTGCTGGTGTCTCTCTCCCTGAAGAAATAATGTCGGACATAATCTTTGAGCAAGTTCCTTTGGGTACAACGTATGACATCCAGTACATTACACCAACGTACACGCGGAATATGATTCAAGTGGGAGTCAGACGACATTTGACTTATCCGGAATACAAAATAAAGGAGCGACCGCTGCCCGAATTCCTCACGTTTCTTCAGACCCACATGCTAAAAGAAGCTGGCTTAAGGATAAGCTTTGAATTGGATGCACAAAATATTTGCACAATGGAGGTGCACAGCATGCTAGATGATGATGAAGATTCCATGTCGTTGCCCTTTCAAATTGCCAGGTTTTTGGGCTTTGACGACTATTTGTTTGCTATGGGAAAGCATGTAGCACTTCGGCCTGTTGATGAAAAGATGTACGAAAACATTGGTCTGGTGGAAGATCTTTGGTTTATCATCCGCAGCATAATCCCCATGAAAGTGTTTATGAAAGAGCCTGCAAACTTGGATCTTGACTCTGTCATTGCGAGCGTAAACGAAGCCATGATTGAAATTCACTACAAGGAGCCCGTCAACTTTTATTACTACAAGGGAACTCTTGGATTTAATCTCATGTACGACGATGTAACGGTCATTTTGGCAGATGCTGTCAACTCATACTTTGGATTCCCATCAGGCCAAATGTTTAAAAGTGGAGTGCGCGTGCCGATAAAGAAATTATTGATTCCTGAGGAAGACAAGAAGAAGGAGGAGGAAGCAGGTGGTTCTAGCAGATGGCCAGCTCCAAGCGTACCTCCGACCCAAGTACTTGTCGTGTGTACAATATGTAAAAACCAGTATTATGAAAACCAGCCACTTCCCCTTATACGTCAACTGGATATGCCTATAGTGGGATCAAACGTGGCAAAAATAAATTGTGCACCGTTGTTATATGTTCCAATGGAAGGGGAAGAGTTTTCAGTTGTTCGCATAAAGTTGTTTGACGAATATTTGCGACCACTTGAGCTCCAACCAGAATCCATCACTTCCGCTCAAATTCACATACGAATAAGAGTATAAAATGCGGCAGATTATCTGCGAAGAGAAAGAGTGTTATCTGGAACCTCAAGGTGGACAGAATACATACATGATGGCGGGTGAACAGGACGGCTTAACTCCGACAGAGCCCACTTATATGGTGCCTCTGAAGGGTGGTGTTCAGTCTGCGATAAAAGTTCGCCGGAAGCGCAGGTCAAAAGTACAAGTTGGTGGGAAGAAACCACGTGTCCAAAGGAAACGGAGAAAGAAGCCAACAAAGCGTTTGAGTGTCAGCTGGCAAGTTAAAGGAAAGAAGAAAAAGAAGAAGAAGCCAGCAGCAGTCCGCCGCCGTAAACGGTCATAATGGATGTCAATAGCTCCAATTTAACCGAGGCTGCCACCGTCTTCCCTGGATCAGCCCAAACAGTTCGATCCAATTTGAATTTGTTTCACGTTCCAAACTCGGACGTGAGTGTATTAAAAAGTGGCGAGCTTCAGCCTTTTTTCCCGTCTACGAGTGTTAAAGAGTCGTACTCTCATGTCGAGTTTAACATCTTGACAGAGAGTAGCTCATATGTCGACTTTTCCGAGAGTTTTTTGTCTTTGACCGTCCGAATCTTGAGACAAGATGGAGCCGTAATGGATTCTAATGATAATTGTGCACCTGGCAACCTGTTTTTTCACTCAATGTTTTCCAATTGTGAAATCTGGGTGAATGGCACGCTCGTTAGTGACTCCAACAACATGTACCCATACATTGGGTACCTACAAAGGCTTTTAACAACAAGCCCAATGGAGAAGCAAGATGTTTTGCAAGAGGAATTTTATTTTCCAAACACAAAGGCGCCCGAGGATTTTGACGTAACCTCAGATAATGGCTTCAAGAAACGGCATGACATTGCATCAAACTCGAAGGCCTTTTCAATGATTGGCCAACTTGTGACCAATATGACGACCCAAACTCGATACTTGGTGGGTGGGACGCCAATGAAAATTGTCCTAAGGAGATCACAGCCTGAATTTTGCATCGATAATAAAGAAAAGACCGTTGCACCATATTCAGGAGTGCCATACAAGTTTGAAATCATGTCGGCCGTTTACATGGCCTGCAAAAAGCCTGTAAGCCAGCGCATACTTGATATGCACAAAGCTACCGAAGCTCGATTGCCCTATGTCTATCCAACATCTGAAATTGTGTGCAAATCCATTTCACTTCCATCGGGGATCTCATCATACAGCTCGGATACCATTATCAATGGCAAAATTCCACGAATGCTGATACTCGGAATCGTTGGCAGTGATGGCTTTCATGGAACCATCAATAAGAGTCCATTCAACTTTAAGGACTGCGACATGACGGAAGTCACCTTTTCACTCAACTCTGAAACTCTTGACACTCGGACAATTCCCCTCAGTTTCAGCCAGAATGACTCTGGAACCAACAACTTTTGGCAAGCCCTGAGAAATCTTCATAAATGTTCGGCCAATGAGCAGCTTGGAAACGGGATAAATGTTGAAAATTTCCGGAAAGGTATGGCATTAAACAATAATTTGAAATGTTTCTCGTGTATTAATTATTGGTTAATGTCATACAGGAAACGTGTTATTGGCCGTTGAACTCTTGAGCAATACTGGGAACGCTTTTAGCGTAAACAAGCGTGGGCAATTGACTGTCAACTTCAGATTTGGCTCGGCCTTGACAGAAGCGGTTGTTGTGGTGGTTTTGGCACAGTATCAAAGTCTCATTACAATAAACGGCCAGGGAGATGTCAACTTTCTTCAATGAATACGTCCAGCATTAAAGAAGCGCTCACGTGTTTGCTCCGGGGTCGCCCCGTCTTTATAATTGCGGCCGACGAAACAAACATCTTGCCATTTGACAAATTCCCCTTTGTTGTCGTGCAAAATACAAGTAAACTAACGCAAGAGGGCCAGCACTGGACGGCTTGGGTCGTTTGGAACAAGGATGACGGAGACTTTTTTGACAGTTATGGGGACGGCCCCGAGAAATATCCAAATATTATTTGGCCTGTAAAGAATATTTTGCAACGTAATTATTATAGTGTCCAAAGTGCAACTTCATATGTTTGTGGAGAGCACAGTATTTTTTGGAGTTATCATAGAGTAAATGGCATGCCCTATAAGCAAATTATGAAGCATTACTTTAAGATGCCTTGGTATAACGACAGAATGGTTGTGAAATTTGTCAATAGAATACCAGATTGTCATAGGCATGGCTTTTATAACAATTGCACTCACATTCAAAGCTGTACTTGTAGACTCAAGATGATGTTGTGTGAATAAATTAGTTTGAAATCGTCACTTGTACAAGATGGACTTTGTAAACTATACTCTCGAGCATCCGTTCACAATGTAAGCTCACATTTTGTCATTTCATCATTCGAAACTCATAACGGTTTGTGTTTTAGGTCGGTAATTGGACCGACATCTTCGGGAAAAAGCCAGCTTGTCTACCAAATTATACGTCGCCGAGCTGAAATATTTAGCAAGCCGGACATTAACAAGATTTTTTGGGTCTATAAAGACTTTCAGCCGCTCTTCCGGAAGCTCCAACTTGAAGAGCCGGGCATTGTTTTTCTCAATTCTCTACAAAATCTACGTGAGGCAGTTGAGCCAGACTCTATTGTCGTGATTGATGACCAAAATTCAGCCCTAAACAAGGCGGAAGAATGCCAAATAATCAAGGACTTTTATACAGTCCATTCTCATCATACTCCTTGCTCTCTCATTGGAATTTGGCAGACAGCCTTTCATAAGCAAATGCGTGAAATTAATCTCAATAGCCAGCTACTCGTGATGATGGATTTTCCTAGAGACAAAACAATCATCTCAAATATCGCTCGCCAGGCCTGTCCAAGTCAAGTAAAATTCTTGCAAAGCGCTTATAATCACGCTGTGGAAAAGGACTGGGGTCATATAGTCCTTGACTTTCATCCAAAGCACAAGCGAATGGCTTTTGCTCGCTCCAGTTTGTTTCCCAATCAAGATTCTGTTGTCTATATTCCCTGATGATGGATTCGCCTTTGCTACCGTCTGGAGATTTACACAGTAGAGCCACGAGACTTGAGCGAGAAGCCGAATTTTTAATGTTTTTGGCAAAGTGTAACAAAGAGGATTACGTGAAAGGAATTGAAAGTGCTACGAGTGAACAGTGCAAGGCCATATTGGAGTGCTTGCGAAATTTTCAACTATTTCGCGTCCATTTAAAGTCCCAGGCCGTCAAAGAAATTAATAACATTCTACAGTTGTCATTGGAAAACGAAGAGGAAGCCAAGAAAACATTTCTTATAAAAAAGAAGTTCATTCAAGCGACGCTGGCCAACATATTTCTCAAGATAATCTTGACTGAATTCCATTACATGTTCTGTTTATAATGGCCAAAGTGATGAGAGTGGTGGACCCTTATTTGTATGAAGAGTTTATTGCATTTGTACGAAACAATGTCCCTATGAAAACGAACGTTGAACCGGAAGAGCCAGCAGATGATGAGCGCATGACAGATGTTGAGCTCGACCGTCTGCAAATAAACGTTGAGCCAACGATTGAACCATCAGTTCCGCACGAGCAATCACATGAGCCAGCTGTTGGGGAAATGAATGGAGGTGGAAAGAATGCAACTGTTGTGGAAATGAATGGAGGCGGCAAGAATGCGGAACAAGGCCCAGCTGATGAACCCGTTATAAAAGGGTCTCCAGCTGATCACTGGCTTAGATTAGAAAGCTTAAAGTATACAGGACCGTATAGGCCCCGTACTGTCTATCGTAAAAGAGCAACGCCTGCCAGACGGCGTCCAGTCTCTCCCGGACCCCGCTCAAGGAAACAAGTTTTAAAGTCTAGACGTAAACAATGAAGACCCTTATTGCTCTCGTTGTTTTTTGTGCTGCATTCCATGCGGCCTTCAGCACCCTTAATACTACCGAGCCTCCAGGCAATAATGCAAGCAGCTCTCCCAAAGTGGAGCGAAAGATCAGGGATGAGATGCTCAGAGCAATGGTTAACCTTATGGGCAAGCTCATTGGAGGAGAAACGGTGGTTTGTACATCCCTACCTGATGGAGAGCAAGTCTCCCTTGAAGGCAACAATTCAGGTCTGGAAAACTCACTGTCAATTCCCACTGGAACAACAACGAGACTTTATTAGTACTCTTTTCCTTTTTCAGCCCTTTACACTTTGCTCGCGTTGACTACTCTGTTGGTTTGCAACAAAGTTTACAAGTGGTTTGCACGCAAATTTTGGTGAAATAATGGACGGACCGAATGCTGTTAGTGTCATCAACTTTGAGACTAGGTCTAAACCCACGCCAAAACCATCTGGAACATTACGAGCTGTAAGTTTTTAATTAAATTCCACACAAGATTTGGACTCATTGTACTCATTTTTGCCTTTATTTTACATTGTAGACGCTGAATTGTCCGTTATTTGGCTGCCCATTTCGTGCATTTAGCCACCATCAATACGACGTTCATATTGAGTCGCATCTGTGCACATTTTGTGGATTCTACGTGGCCAGAATGGATTTGCATACGTGTACATCTCCTGGCCAGTTTGGCGGTCATGTAGACCGTGGAGCTCGTTTGGACGAATCCTTTTTTCGCGAGCAACGTCGAAGTTTGCAAGGAACCATCAAAACCTACATTCACTTTTACGAGGATGAAAGTGTAAAGAGTGCGACATTGGCTTTTGAAGAAGGGCAGGCCTCAATAGTTGCTCTACTCAAGCAACTTGTTGAAATCCATACCAACTTGCTCGTTACCTTTGGCCTTGATGTCATGATGACTAGAGACGAATTGGACAAGGACGGGAATCCAGTGCCCGTCTTTCAGCACTTTTATTTCCATTCGAACAATCTCGAACTTTTTTGAGCGGGGGATGCGATAAACATTGTGGCTATAGCCGCTTCAGAAGTGGAAGAGAACATTAAAGAATTTGTGCGAAATGGATCTGGTTGGAGGGTGGCCTTCATTGCGTCAATGGAAATGCGAGTCGCTGAACTCCAACTTTTTGCTTCTGCCAGGCCCAAAGGCTACATCCCGATGCCCGTTAGAAAAACCGGAGTCGTGAATTTTCACAACGAGGACGAGCATTGCTTCAAGTACTGTCTTTGTTACGCACTGTTCATTGACGAGTTGAAACTTGATAATGAAACCAAGCCAAAGTTTCACAAGAAAACGCCGTCCAACCATTTCACCTGGCAACATTACTTTGGACGACTTGACTGGACTCCGGTTAAGGATGGAGTTGAGATTTATGGCAACTTGCAAGACTTTGAACTTGCA
This sequence comes from Deuterosminthurus bicinctus, assembly GCA_034698825.1. NCBI lineage: Eukaryota > Metazoa > Arthropoda > Collembola > Symphypleona > Bourletiellidae > Deuterosminthurus > Deuterosminthurus bicinctus. Next base: position 10,270 of record JAQIWI010001012.1, on the reverse strand, counting down.
AACTATGTGCGTATAAATGTGTTTACTCACAAGGTTGACGGCTCCATCATTTTGTGCAGAAAATCTCGAGAGAATGAAGGCAAAGTGGTGAATTTATTCTTAATCCACGAGGATCCAGCCTCTGAGTCTCCAAATTCAAAGACTCATTTTGCTGTCATTACCAACTTGTCAGCATTCTTCAGCCACTTGAGTAACTGCCATAAGCGTGTGTTTTGCGTGTTTTGCCTTCGCATGTTTTCAAGTGAGAAAAGCTGCTTGAACCATGAAAAAGTTTGCAAGAGCAACCCTCGACCGACGCTGAAATTTCCAAAACCTGAAAAGGTATTAAAGTTTGGCAGATTTGACATGAGTCTCATGTCAAGCCTCAATATTTACTACGACTTTGAATGCCTCTCGGTTCCAGTTTCAAGAACCCAAGGACGTAGCACGCTCGTTCACACCGAATACAAACCAGCGTCATTTGCTCTAGCTGTGGTCTACAATTCAGGGATCGGACTCAACCTCATTGACTGCGAATATCATCACGCGGGGCAAGATACCGTCAAGTTATTCTTTGAACGCATCTTTCATCATGCAAGAAAGATTCTAGCCTACATTCGTGCTACAAACAAGAGCGTCGTTCCCTCAGCTAGTGAAATTGAACAGTATAGACTTGCAAAGGAGTGCATCTACTGTAAGGACAAATTTACAGAAGGATTTGGGATTTTAGCCGACGTGAAAAATGCAGAAGAGGATGCCGAGGTTGATTTTGATCATGATGATTTGATTCAATTCTTTGGAGACGACTCTGGAGAAACTTTTGACAGTGACGATGAGGACGATGAAGAGCCAGCTGTTGCAAAACCAAAGCGTGTGCGCAAGGTGTGGCATCACCAGCATCAGAGTGGGCAATGGCTAGGTACGTTTCAACAAGTTAATAGTATAATGTGAATGTAAAAACTAATAAATGTTTCTTTTATAGGCCCAACCTGTGGTAGATGTAACACCTATCAACGGGCAAATCATTCAGTGAATGTCATTGGAATGAATAGCACCAGGTTTGACAACCACTTGCTAATCTCAGGATTTGCATGTGGTCTGTTCTCAGCTGATAATGTAAAAGTGATTGCGCGGAATCCACAAGACTACGTGGAGATTGAAATTACGCTGGACGAGAACGTAGCCAAAGTAGGCAAATCTTATGTAAAAAATAAAGAAAAGGCGTCCAAGGGTAACCGTAAGATTAAGGTTAGGTTTATTGACTGTTTAAATTTTCTTGTGGGCTCCTTATCTGCCCAAGTGGATGCACTCAGGGCTGAGAATAATGCAAATTTTTCTCTTGTTCGTGAGGCTTTTCCTTTCATGCTGAGTTCTGGCAACGGTGTCGCGTACACTCGTAACAGAGCAGTTGTAAATTTTGCTAATAATGTTGAAGATTATGAAGAGGCGACGAGCTTAATGAATCAGGATGATGACTGTGTCATTGTTGATGAGGTTTCACGGCCAACAACAGTTAAGCCGACAAAAGAAAATATTGATTTACTTTTACAAAAGCTCCCATATGCTTATTCTTACCTTGACTGTCATGAAAAGCTCAGTTTTGATACTCCAATGCCTGCGCGTAGCTCATATGACAACAAATTGACAGATCAGGTTTGCAGTGACGAAGAATGGGAAAAAATTAATGGTATTCAGGTTAGATTTGATATTCAAAACTTTGGGGCTTGGACAAAAATGTACAATGTCTCAGACACTATTCTGCTAGCAATAGTTATGGAGACTTATAGGACAAAGGCCTATGAGAAATTCCAGCTGGATCCTTTAGCGACTTGTACAAATTCTAGCTTTAGTTGGGCCTGCTTTCTAAAGTCTACGGGAGTCGAGCTAGAATATATTCGCGACCCTGAAATTGTTGAAATGTTGGAGAGTGCCAAAAGAGGCGGCATTGCAGGCTGCAGTAAAAAGCTGTGTACCACAAATAGACCCGAGGTAGACAATTATGATCCGAGTTCTCCTAATATCCACATTGCATCCTTGGACCTGAATAGCCTGTATCCATTTTCAATGTGTTTTCCATTGCCTCACAAAGATTTCAAGCTTGTCGATCCGGCCACCCTTGAAGGAGTTAATTGGGTAGATGAAAAGGTTGGCGAAAAGCTAGGGTATGGCTTTATTCTAACGGTTGACTTAAAGTATCCCATTCCGGCTCAGAAAATCTCAAAGGATATTCCATTTGCGCCCGAAAAAATGCTTGTTAAATATTCGGAACTATCTACCGGTCAGCAGAAGTTAATTGACGCCCTCGGTCCTAGAGGAAAGTCTTTTATTTCGCAGCCAAAGTTAGTGTTGAGTCATTATGATCGTCACAACTACACTCTGCATTATCGTGAGCTCGCTCTTTACTTGAGCCTTGGCATGGAGCTTCTTAAAATTCACAAGGCCTTGCGATTTATTGAGACAAATTATATGGAATCTTACATAAAATTTAACCTAAAGTGTAGAAGTGAAGCCAAGAGCCCTTCTGAATCTTCCTACTGGAAAATATTATCAAATGGCTGCTATGGGAGGAGCTTATTAAGCTCAAAGAAGATGATTGAGGTCAAGTTTGCCTCAACTAGGGCACAGGCCTTAAAGCTGCTTGCTTCCCCTCGGCTCAAAGCATTCAAATGCATGTCGGAAAACCTGACAATGTTGATTTTCTTGCCAAAAAATCCTGTATTTTGCTACCCGATTGCCACGGGTGTCTCTATTTTGGGCATTTCAAAGTATGTTTTTTATAATGGGATCTACAACCAACTTAAAGCAATATTTGGGCCTACACTTGTGTGCCAATGCTGGGACACTGATGGCGTTGTAGTAAATTATACTGAGCCGGAACCAGGGAGATTTTGGACATTACTTGTTGAAAACCGTCATTTATTTGACTTTTCAAAGCTACCAAAGGGTCACCAAATATTTCAAGAGTATGCTCACATAAAGGACTTGGATGTGTGTGGCAAAAGTGTGCCCGGGCTTTGGAAGGTGGAGAGCCTTGATATTAGTCAAGCTGTGAGCGTAAAAGCCAAAAACTATAGCTTGCAATACATTTCAGGCAGGTCAGAAAGCAGATTAAAAGGAGTTAAGGAATCGGCCAAGCGTCAATGTGCCCATGATAAATTTTTAAGTGTTATTCACGACCCGACATTTCAAGTTAAAGTCATAGTGCAGCAGATTCGTAGTTATACGCATACTTTGCTTGGTATTGAAATGGAGAAAATGGCATTGCATGCTCTGGACACTTCAAGGGTCTATCCTACTAGCGACATAAACCTTTCGTTTCCTTTTGGATGCTATGAGTTGGACGAATATAATGAAATGTAATTCTTTATGAGATCCACGTAAATAAATAGATTTTTAAGATAATTTTGTAAACCATATGGCTAATTTTTATTCTTGTCTTGTAAATAAATTTACATCAAATTGGCATCAATTTCAAGTTTCCTCAGCCGTTCTTCTTCCATCATGGCAACTTTCATAAAGTTTCTCTGCTTTGGCCGAAGGATAAGCAGACGTTCATCTTGCAAATCTTGATCAAGGAGCATAATACAAGAAAAATCCTTGACTCTGGACAGTTGTACAAACGTCCAAGCCGCAAACATTTCCTCACGTTCAAGACGTACGACAATTTTTGGTAGAGTCAAACCGATGGCCTTATGCCCAGTGCTTCCGCTGAACAGCAAGAGTGGAAATTTCTTGTGTTTGAAGCAAAGTTTGGAATTGGTTTCACAGAGTTCCGACTCTAAGCAGCGGTAAATTGGCAAGCCTTTTCCCATCCGTGTCTCGACAAACACATTTCCATCGTACGACGGCACATCAACCACAACGTAGTCAACTTTTTGCTCATTACAGCCGTACATTTTTTTCTCGTAGACCCAGTCCACAACTTTGCCAACGCTCCCATTAAAGACGCCGCCCGCTACTGTCAAGTTTCTCGTTACAATAACTTTGGCACCTCTTGCCAAAGTTATGCTGGAATGGTCCGAATCAATCCTTTTGATGTCGTTCAAGTCAAAGTCTCGAAACAGCTTTCTCCTGTTAATTTAATGTCAACGTTAACAAGTTGGAAGCCAGCCAAATTCGCGAAAAACTTACGTGTTATAGTCGTGAGCAAGAGCGCGAGTGGGAAAAACAGCCAGAGCATTTTCAAAGCTGTCCTTTTCATCCTCACTCAAATTGACATGGAGTCGCTCGCGTAATTTTTGTACATCTTCCTTTGTACACTGCCCTTTTTTAAGCCGGCAGAGAAACTTGAAAAACTCTCCCTCAGAGCTCTGACGAAAGCACTCATCCAACACGAATACCGTGCGAAACTGTTGACGGTAAAGCCTCGTAGCTTTTGCTTCCTTTGCAGATTCATTCCCAATAAAATTGGGGCTGAAAATCGAAATGTCGGCCACTGGTTGGAACTGCCAAATGTCACCTGCCCCAAAATCAACAGTCAATTAAAGCAAATTCAATTAAACCTGACGGCCTGACGTACCTGCCAGTATAATTGAGCGGGCAGCAAATGGAAACTTTGCCCTAGACGGGTCACATTTGCGGAGAAAAGAGTCCAAATACGCAAAAATATTCTTGGAAACCATTTGATATTCGTCAATCAATATCATTGTCACCCTTCCAAACTCTTTCCTCGCCTTGAAAGTCGCAGCTCGACCAATATCGGCAAACCAGTCAGATGGACTCTTGTACATTGGAATCTTGAGACAAGAATGAAGAGTACAGCCAGCAACATTGTGAGCAGAGAGACCAGTAAAACTGGCGACTTTAAAATCAAACAAGTCACCCACGGACTTGCGAACTTGCAAGAGTTGCTTGATATGAAGCAATACTTGACTCTTGCCGCATCCTGTAAAATAAATTAACATGTTATTGAATGAAATTAAAGCGGGCTGAGATGCTCTGACCTGCTTGTCCGATAATGACAATGCCCAGGGGTTGCGCAAATTGAGCTTCAATCGTTTGGCTAATATGCTTCTGCACCGTGTCACAGATGAGGCGCTGCTTAGCACTCAATTTCTCGACAGGAACGGTGGGAAGTCCTATTGTACCCGACGTGCCAAAACTGGAATTATAAGTCTGAAAAAATCCAGGGCCAACTTCGTCCTCTTCCAAAATAATTTGCTCTTTGCTCATTTCTCCTGAAATGTTTTGGCTTGCCATTTCTCCAGAACTAAATATTCGAACCATTTTTACTCTCAAAGAGAAAAATGAATAAACTTTGAAAGAACAAGAGCATACTTTTATATGCTCAGCTCCCAACTATGAGACGGATGCTAGGTTCCGGTGGGCGACCGTTTCAGTGTGACATGTGTACCGACCGTTACATTTTTTAGTGTAAATGTTAGAAAACAAAGACTACTAAGTACCTAAATTCACGTCCGGTGGTCAACCGTTACAGAATGCCCTTTGTTCCGACCGCTCCATTTTTTGACCGTTTCTCCGTCAGTTGTCTTGACCGTTACAATTTTAGACACAAGAGTTAGAAACCAAAGACTACTTCTACTCCGAATTCACTTATAAATAGCTGCAAAGCTTTGTAAAACTTTATCATTTGCGCTTGAGAGACCAGGAGCTAAAGTTCTTTCTTAAATTCATTCCAAAATAAGTCAATCTTATCACCTGGAAACCAACATGAACAGCAACTCTTGTAAGTCCTGCGCGTGCCTTTTTTGCAAATTTCTGTTTATTTTAAAAAACATTTTCATTTTTAGACAACTGCGGGCTCGTAATGTACGAGGACCCGAAGCAGTGGAGCTTCTTTGAAAAGCAGGATGCCGCCTGGCTGGACAGCAACATTGCTGTGAGGGCTGCGGAAAGTTCTACACACCAGTGCACGTTTCTTTTCATTGGCAAAAGAATCATCTCGGGGCCTCCTCCTGCTAAACATTCCGTAGTGAAGTTTAGCAAATATGAGGGGAGTCGCTTGCTTCATTTCTTGGATCCCATTCTGGACCAGATTCTTGAATACAGAGGCCGGGACGAGCTCATCCCCTTCTTCAAAAACATGGAAGATGGCGAAACCCGGGCTTTTGAGGAGCCTGTCAAGGAGAAGCGGCTGAACTTTTGGGAGAAGCCCGACCTAAAGTTGCCCACATGCAGTGCCAGGTTGGCTTTCAATCGTATTGTCGGACAATACGAGTTGCATCTCAATAACCCGGTGTCGTCCGAAATCAGTGAAAAGCATAAGGGTAAGTCCAGTTTTTTTCTCTGTCTATGGGATGGTTTGCTAAAAAGAATATATGTGAATAGGTTGGCCTGGCCCAATGGTACCTCTTCGCGAATCTGCCATGGTGCGCCTTCAATTATTTATCAAGAAGGAGCTTGCCAAGTCGTATGACGAAACTGATTAATTATTTTGAGTTTTTTTCCAGCAGCCTTTTTGAATATGTTCTCTAAAAGTACAATTTGATTGTCACCCTTATGAATATTTTATAATTATGCAATTTTATTGTCATCTTTGTATGTCTGTTATTGAGAAAAAATTGGAATTAAATGAGCACTTGATGTTTTTCAAAATTAATTTTACCGTTGTCGCGTTTTAATTCAGCATCACTAGCATTTGTTAAACATTCATAATCTAAGTAAACTTTATTTCAGTTGGACCAGCGATTTGAAAACATGGTGGACCAAAGTGGCTAAAATTTGTACATTCTGTGAGCGTTGCATGCCATAACTTTTGAACTAGTCCAAAGGAAACCAAGAGCACTGGCAGATAGTCCAGAGCACGCTGCATCTCCTGGTAACATTTTTTCCGCGTGACAATAGCATTTAACCTGAAACAATTTCGTTGCGAAAATGATGGGCTCGAGTCTCTAAAACTTTATGCATGTGGTGGTTGTTTTATGCCAAAACTGTTGATGTTCAAGCAGTCCGAAGGTAACAAAGAGCGCTAGCAGATAGTCCAGGACACGGTGCATCTATTTGTGACCTTTTTTCCTGTGCCATTATTGTTTGACGCTGAAAAAATTACTTTCAAAAAAGGATGAAAGTCGTCAGCCATAATTTGACGCGTATGAAAAAAAGCTCGTACACACAGACTTATAATCATTCCACTTTTATTTCCAATGAAACTCATACACATTCAGAATGGAAACATGCGTTCAGCTTCTTGTCTCACCAAAAGCTCCTGTCCGTCCATTTGGAGAGGATCTTGTGGCCCAAAGTCATCTTGAATTTCAGGCGAAGCTGGAGAGTCAAAGGTAGTCAACTTTTGCTTCTTTTCATCATCTTGGAGAGCACGACGAAGGAGAGGAAAAGGGCTTTTCTTTGGCACTTTGTTGTTTTTCTTTGGCGGTGGCGACAAGATGGAATCGGCAATGAATCGAACCTTTTTGTAGATTCTCGCACGACGAACTGGGTTTCTTCGTGGAGCAGCAAGCGGGCCCGGATATTCGTACTCACTCTCCGAGGAAGATGAAATTATTCGCCGTCTTCCAGCACGGAACCGTTTGTCGGGTTTGTACTTTTTCCCAACCTTTCGAACCCATGGGCATTTACCCGTCCATGGCTCTTCAGGCGCATCTTCATCCAAGTCTTCCAATTCAGGCGAGCCCACCATGGGCTCATGCGAATCACTGGCCGCCTCCGTCGGTTCCATCTTGATCAAATCCAAGAATCTTACTTGTTTGCGAGGTTTAGCAAACGTGTCTTGATCAGTGTCGGCCCGAGTTGGATGTCCATGCCCATAATCGTAAACAACACTTCCATTCACATTTCTCATTTTCGGCACTTTGTGCTGGTCGGCAGACATCGAACAACAAGCTTCTTCACCGCCGGCATCTTCTTCTCGTCGGTCCGGTGGAATTATTTCCGTCGGTGAGGCTGGAGATTGACTTATAGTCAAATCCAAAGGTAGTGGAAACACACTCACGTCAACCACTTGGGTGGGAAGATCGGCTGGAGTTTCACTTGTACCAACAACTTCTTCCTCCTCCTCAACCAAAGGTAAATCCATTGGCGAGGCTGGAGATTCACTTTCAACTTCAGCAGTGGAAATCTGCGACACGGCTGGAACGATCCTTTCAATGGTCAAATGTTGATCGGGGGTTGCAAAAAGTATGACTTCCTGCTTGAGATTCAGAGGCTGGACATGCTCGGTGGTTGAATTGGCCTCAAGAGCTTGCAACTTTGGTTCCTCAGGGTTGCGAAAAATTGATGGGGCACATCGGTGCCTTTCACAGTAAATAACGGTGCAAATACTGCACCCCCAATGGTTGTGCATTTTGCAACCTAATGACAAAGTATGCTCTGCTAGAGGATGCTTTTAGCTACGAGTCGAAAATGAAAATGTTGAGCGTCTCAAGTTATTACCCGGCTCGGGTTTCTCAAGTTGAAATAATTTATGCAGCTCGCGTTCTGTAATCAACATCTGTTTGTACTTGCACTTAAAGGATCCACGTGGACATCGGTCAATTTAAAAGTAAACAAAAAATTATTTATTATTATCCTTCATAAAAAAGAGTATTACATGATTCAATGCATAAAAAGGAGTACTATAGGATTCAATGTAAAAAAGGAGTATTAAATGATTCAATGCATAAAAAATATTAAATGGTTCACTTCGTAAACAGAATAATAATTAATGATTCACCAGTTAGCCTGGTTGTAAAGCCTTGTGGTCAAACGAATCTACACGACCGTCTCATTATCATCATCATCACCTTCCTCAGCAAACATATTGTCAGCCTGAAGCCCCAACATGTTCAACTCCTCATCCTGAGAGGTCCAAGCAGAGCTTCCCTCATCATCTCCCTCCTCACCCGACACACTTTCAACATCACCACACTGATTCCCATCTCCAGGCTGCTCTTCATCTACCTGTTGGCCAGCCGTTCCCAAATTATCCATCTCAATCCCTCCAGGTTCGGCCGTCTGCTGTTGATTGCCCCGCTTGAAAAATCGACGATAAATCCAAAAGCCCAGCAGCCCCAACGCACCCAAGCCTATGGCCACGCCAGCCGCTCCTATGAATAAATTAAAGTACGAGTTTATTTATTGACCTACTTAAAGCTTTTTAAAAACCCTCACCAGCTCCAATGGTCGCTCCTCTGAAGAACTTGACTTCCGGACAATCCTCAGTCGTATTCACGTCCATAGACCTCTCAAACTTCAAGTCCTCCGGAAATGGGACGCAACAGGTGGTCATGTCTTCCGCGTTCTTCACCCACCAGTTCCCCGGGTGTTCAGTCAGGCAGTCCCAACAGGACCCAATAAGATCGTAGTCACAAGCTGTTGATTAAAAGAACAAATAATTATTTCATTGTTATGAATTTATCGACGCGAAATCCTAAAGCCAAAAAAGTACTCACTGCCGTATTGTCCTTCCATCTTGAGAAAATCAACTTGAATTTTTCTTGTCACACACACACAAGAACACCCAGCTCCCGAATGATTGTTCCTCATGATTTTCTTGTTAGTCAAAACCTCAAGACAAATCTAATTATACGTGACAAATCTTTTATTACTCTGACTGAAAAAGGTCTCGACCATCTCCCCTTCGTCCGTTTTAATGGGCCCGTCATTTGACACTGCTGACGATAAATGCTGAAAAGGGAAAATTGCTTCTTGCTTCCTAAAGCTCAAGATGACTCAACCGAGATCTGTAAGGCTTTACACATCTACCACCCAAACATTATTCCAAGCTTCCAATGTTCACCAAGCTGCAACAGAATATTTTCTACTGGATGGATTGATGCTCTACAAATAATATTTTCTAGTCAACGATTTTCAGCCTCTGAAAAATAATTACATTACAAAGTTACGAATGACTTTAACATCCTATTCTTTGACATTCATCTGAGTCAACGTGGTCTAGCAGGCTAAGGCGCTGGCAGGGAAAGCCAGAGATGTGGGTTCAAATCCCATCGTTGACATATAAATTTTGCTTTTTGTGTGTAATAATTACAATTCAGTTTAGCATTATTTGATGCCGTACATTGACTTTTTGATCCGATGCGCCCTCTTCCAGTCGTGCGAATGAATTAGATCCTTTGAGTTAAAAATCATCTCAACAGATGCCAAGGGTCTAAGGATCTCCGTCCTTCACACAGATAAGAACAACAACAATAGCATTGCTTAATGAAATGACTTTTATTTCTTAATTTTTTTCTCGCTAACAAAAGTAAATTGTTTTGTTATTTACTCAGAAGAGAATGTGGAGAATCCAATGACATCACAATTATAGACCCCACAATACGAGTAAACGCCAGCTGTTGGATGCCTTAACTTTTGTTTTAACCCGTCATGATCAGCC
>JAQIWI010001011.1:0-19918 GCA_034698825.1 Deuterosminthurus bicinctus | reverse complement strand
GCTCCTCCCGAAAATTCCCATGTGAAATCCAACAAGAAAATTTCCATTTTGATTTTCAAATTTTTGTCATCTCCAACACCCCAACAGCCACCCACCATGCGCACCAACTATACGACTGGTAAGTCCCCACACTAATAGAATAGCGCCCCTCCAACTTTGTACACAGTTGCCTCTGGCATTGCTCAAAACCACCTCCAAAGCATAATTTCTCTCTAGCTCAAGTCCAATTTGATGCGTTTAAGCATTTCGAATGTAATATTATATTATTATTCCATATGGTATGGTATCCTCATGAAGGCTCTCTTCTTCATATCGACCCATCTTCATCATCCAAAATTTCCATTGGGATTTGAGGAGAACGGCTACTCCATACGACATAGCATCATCGCATATACCCATTGCCCATACATTTATGCACAAACGGAAGAAGATGTGTCAAGTGAAAATGATGATACTCTTTGGACTTGATCCGTCCAAACTGTCTCTCGTCCTCCATTATATGACCAAAAAGCCGGTTTGATTCCCTATCCTCTCCAAACTACATACAGACAATGTATAAATAGTCCATGTCATGGAGAACTATACTCCCTTTGTTCAGCAGCCGGAAGCCAAGTGGCTGGCTCTATGGACTGGAAATGAAGCAGATGGACATAAAAATGATACGGGGATAGCAATAGGACACTCATTCCTCTCAGGAGCAGCCATGACGAGAGAAAAGCAAGTGGATGACAAGGGTGGCAGACAGACTGATAGCTTTAGTTTAACTCTAAGTTTTCACGCCCGAGTGAACCTTTCTTGTTGTTATAGAAATAGACTTGAAATCCAATCCGAGTATGAAATTACCATTTTCCCTCAACCTCTCCTGTCTCTTACTCTGGTCACTTAAGCAACATATATTCCCTTTCTATATATACCTTCCTCATCACATCACCCGCACTCAAACTTCTTATCCAAGCCGACAGACAAACACATTTCATCCCAACACGCACACAAATACGCACGCATAGACACACATACAGTAGAGCATCCTTTGACGAGACAAATTCTCCAAGGAGCTTCTCTATTTCTTTGTTGATTATCCTTTTCTCCTTGCTACTTACTTGAAAGGACAGCAAGCAGAGAGGGAGAGACAGATGAAACAAAGTCTGCTCATAATTCCTTTGCCCATCCAGAGAAGCACTCCGTGACTTGAGTGAAATCTAATTTGGATTATTTTCAACAACAACGGAGAGTGAAAAAAAATAGAAAGAAAAAAAACAAGTGTGTCGAGACAGACTATATAGAAGGAGGAGAAAGTAGTTGTGTTTCTGTAGGATTGGGCCATGTTGGTGAGGGATACGTTTGGGGACCGGAGATTGAAAAGCATGTGAGTGAATTTCATTAACTTGCTGTTGGTGCTACTGCTGCTATTCAATAGTCTTTATAGGAATCGATTACTTTTTGGCCATTAAATTAAGCTTTTATTGTGTCCACAACACAACTCTCTATCTCCCGCCATCCCTTTCATTTACTCCATAATGCAAGAGACTATTACCCTCTGCGACTCTCCTCCCAATGCTAATCTAGTTTAACTTTTAAATCCCCATAATTATTCCCTCTCCCTTGACTCTAAGACAAACAAGTCAATTACTTAACTTGTCTTTCTTTTTCTTTCTCTCTCTCTCTCTCTACTTCACCTCGGACAATTTCCCAACCTGTCCTGCTCTGACGTCAATTGGACACACACTTTAACATGTGACAGCATGGACGTCCATTAGAGAATTGTCCACGCTCATCTCAAACCCTTCCCCCTAATCACACTCCAAAGACTCCTGAATGCTGATGAATTTGAGGAATTTCCTCTCTCATACATAATTAATTACATGTGGAACGGAGACAGAACAGAAGCAAAGAGTGTTATGTAATATTTAATGGAGCCCAGCCGGCGTTTTGGCTAAATTAAAAAAGCTGACAAATATGGTGGCCTCTATAGCTGTAGAACTTCCACTGAATAATTTACACCTGTTTCCATCCCATGAATTCCATTAGAGTAAACTTGTTCACCATCCGCTCCTCCATATCCGCCGTCGTCCTCCATGTCCACATGGCCCCTCCATATTACCGCTCCGCATTCCACATGATAATATCAAAGAATCACATCACAGTTCATTTGGGAGCATTACTGCACACGATGGCAGTCTCTTTATTATTCAACTCCAGCGTTTCTTCCTCTAACTTACTCTCCATCCACACGACACAGAAACATACAACTTGAAATGGCCTCACTCCGCGTCCTTATTCCGCCTCCTCCATCCTTGCTCCAACAATCAGCATAAAATTTATCTGCATCATCAACCTCTACTATGCTGCTTGAGAAATACACGGGAAAAGAACATTACCAAGTAAGCAAGCAAGCAGGCATCCATCCAGAAAAATAACAATCCCATTGACATCCACGCATACATAATCATATGACATACAAATTCATACACACAAAGTCAAGTGAATGTGACATTCTTGCACACTATACTGCGGACTCATGGAGTGCGTGGCAGTTGTCCCTAAAAGGCACGTGGAACAGAATCTTATATTCTCTGTTCAACAATCTACAACAAGACGCTTTGTAGCCAGTCGGACGCAGCAGATAGAAAAGAGACATAAAAGGACACGAGGCTGTGACAAGGAAGGAAGCATGCAGCTGGCATACTCAACTTTCTATTCACAATGCACCGCTGCGGGAATTATTTTGATAATCCTCCAAACAGCAGCATTGGCTGGCCATATCGGACTTTTTTTTTCTAGCTCACTTTGTAAGGATTCAACATGATTGCAAGTTTGGAAAAGAGCTCGCGCTTTGTGTGAGCAGCCGAGTGAAGAAAATCATGATAGATTCACATGCATTTTTCTTCATGTACTTTGTGTGAATGAAACGTTGTGGGGACGAGGATATAGCGGACATGGAGAAAAGCGTGCGTATGGGGGGCGTGGTAAGAAGAAAGTCAACTTCCTCGCATCCACATACACACACAGTCATGTTTTATTACAATAATCTTTTATACTGTCACAACTTTCTGTATCTCACTAACCCTTTTCTTCTGTCTTCCAGTTCTCCTCCACTTGCTTCATCCACTGACCGAAAAAAAAAAGCTTTCTCTTTCTTTCTCTCTCTACGCACACTTTGTTGTTGTTGCCTTTTAGAAAAAATTATATGGTGAGGATACCAAAGCTTGCTGGCGTTCATAATGCAGGTAATAACTTCCTCAATGGCCCTCCGGCTCAATGCGTGGCTATATATATACACATGCGAAAACCCCAAAAGCCTTGGTTCCTTTTCTCATCATTTTCCTCGTCGAATAGTAGTACTACATATACATAGACAAAGCAGAGCGAGAATAAGTGGTATGCAAATTGCAAATAAAATCCGTCTGTGGCTGCAATAAATTTCTTCTCAGATAACTCAGTCAATGTAGGAGGAGGAGGAGAGAAAGAGAAAAGCATGTTATAATGCTCTCTGTATGTATACTGTACTATAAGGCATTCCTTCACAAGACCATAAGCTGACAAGACATAAAGCTGTCATCTTCCTTCCATTTTTCTTCAAATATTTCGTCCACGCTTTTTCTTTCTCATCCAAGACTCATCCCGTCCACGTGCTTCCCTTGTCACATTGGGAGGAGAAAGACCAAGTATAGTTGTATAGATGCGTAAATTTATTTATTCACCGCTTTCAAATAGTCAAATAATCCCTTTTATTCCTCTCCTCTCCCATTATCACACTCCCTATGGGCCCTTGCTATAGAAATAGTCATCAATCAACGAATAATGTCATTCTTCTACTTCTTCTCCCCGCACTAATGTACTTCAGCCCTGCCTATATATATATTGAGTAATTATCAAAGTGAAGGATGGCGGAGGAAACAAAGGCGGATATGGAGTCTCTTCTTCAACAATAACTTCTCCGTCAAATAATTTCTATATTGCCCATGAATGCTTTGATAGCGTATCACACTCCAGGGCTTTGCTCCTCAGGGATAATCAAACTGACTGAGTTATAAGCAAGTAAAACTGGCGAGATTTCGTACTCTCGACTCCTTGGATGACAGAATTCCAAGTATTAGTGACTTGTTCAAGCACCTCCGTCCTATAATGAGTTCGTTCGAGCTACAGAGATTAATCTGTCACGTCCACTCACTCAAAGGCAATTGTCTTGGCATAATCAAAAGCGCAGTCTATAATGACGTCAAAGTATTTAAGGAAAAAGACTTTCACTTCCTTCTCCCGTGCCCTATATATACCCATTATGTAAATTATACACATTACAGCACACACTTATATACTTTTAAAGTCCTTATAATTATTATTATTCCCACTTGTAGCTCTCGAACGCTTGGCCTCTTAGCATGACTCTTTATATTATGACTCCACTTATGAGGACAATGTTGATGAGCAACGGCTTTGTTCTCAAAGTGTGTCCATATGGAAGCATATAGTTATTATTAGTTAAAGAGGTGAAGAAGAAGAAGCTTCCAGGACAATAGCCTACCGCTGTGTACTAACACTTGCTCTCATAACAACATCGTACTCAAATGCTTAACACACTCACCCAGATCCCCCCCTCCCCCTCATTCTGTGTTGAATAATGCTGGTTGGAAGGAGACCTGCCATGTCTGAATATACAGATGATTCTTATCCAGAGAATTCCTCAGTCGGATTTATTATTCATGTAGGACTGCGAGGAGGGAATGCAAACTGTGTATGGTGGGTGACTATCCCTTGTTTCTTGAAGCTTTCACAAGTCAAATCTCAGGCTGTTCAGTATGGAAAAATGGAGGAAAATAACACACTCCGGCTTTTTATATTCAATCTGTTGGTATATTCGCATCACTTTAGGAAGAAAGTAGGCTAAGACGGAGACGTGAGCAAGAAGGTTCCATTAAATTCCATGGCGATACTTAATCTTCCTTCCTTCAACTCTACATGCAACTGATGACATGAAGGGATATCCATATAGAAGTGGCTGAAAAACTACTCTGGCCTGATGGGGTCATTCCCACACTGTTTCGTCTAACTCACGCTCAAAGTCACTCCAGTCTGACGGGGCCAATTTCTTTAAATTTCCACCATAGCAAACCCCATAATGCTGAAAATGCACTCCAGGGCCAATAAATGTATGGCTCTTATAAACTGTTTATGGCACTACAAGATAGTAGTAGAACATTCCAACTGTATTAGCAGCTAAAGCTGAAAGGATGGGCGGAGTGATTAAATACTTGAGGGAATAATCATCATCATTTTTTACAGCTATATCTCTGTTCTGCCGCAGCAAATAAAGCCGAACCAGTATTGATTGAGGTGGGACTGTGTCGAAGATTCCGCAGAACGTTATAGTATGGCAACGGAAAGTTGGCTAAGTCACCCTTGCGAGCCAATTTAAAAAAAACAAAGATGGCAAAAGGAAATGTGATGGGACCAGAGAGTTGGTTGATGGCTTTCAAGGGGAGCGGATGAATAAAACTTAGTTAGGGCTGCTGTGATTGACTTGACTTGAGCAACTATGGCAAGTCACCATCCAATTGCTCAAGCCCATCCTTTATCCCTAATGAGCCACAAAATTGTCAACGGCGACTGTTTTATGGCTCACAATTATTACGCAACTCCACAGCATCACACACATGCACATTCTTGACGACTAAACCTCCGCACACACATTGTATTCTCACAAAATTACTATTCTTCTAAATGACTTCTATGTATGCATTCCTTTGTTACACCAACGAGACTTTCCACTCAGCATAATCGCACATAACCTGCTCAAGCTCGAACACTTCCATTACATTTCCCCAGCACTCTTAACCCCGCAATTTCAAGGAGGAAGACAGACAGGCAGATAAACATGGATGGAAACAGATGTGAGCCATGTGGACGGATTGCATTTAAGTCGTATTGCTGTCAGGCATTATGACATTTCCAGTCATTTCCTCTGTCAACCTTCCGCTCTCGTGTGAGCGTGAAATACGCATACAGGGAGAGGAGTGGGTTGGATGGATGAATCCTGTAAAACTTTGTAACCTCGCCAACATATCAAGTATCAGAGCTGCACACCGCAAGATTCTCAGGAGCTTAAGTTGTTGCTGATTTATTAGAAAAATATTTGTAAAGCAAACACCGCAGTCCGATTTCTCGTTATTTCTCCTGGAGCAATTCCAACGTGAGCTAATTTAAGCTGTCTCTCACTTTCCTGCATTCCTCCGATAGCGTGAGAAATATTGGCCACGATCCGCTAAATTTCTCTCTCTCTCTCTCTCTGCCTGTAACGGTAACCCCATGCACCAAATTTCTGGAAATTCCATCATCATCATCATATACGAAAGAAGACAGCGTTTAATTTTTTTTTATCAGGCAAACTTTGATATAAATTATTTTTATGTTCCATCTGATGATGCTGATCCAAGCACTTAAGAACTCTTGGTTAAGAAGATAAGTCAGTGGGAGAGAGAAAAAAGGGGTCAAAGAGAGCCAGAGATCCTCGGAGTGGATCGTCTAGTAGTAGGGCATTTTTCTATTTTTGAGCATGCCATCAGAAAGCAGAGGCGGACTCAAGTTTGAAGCACATTACTGTGTGCTCTTGCTCTAACTACTGGACACGGGAATGTATATCTGTTATTTTATATGTTTGACTCCTTTTTTTCCCTCTGCAGCCTCTGTGTAAGAAGACTCATGAATCATAGAGCTTTACAAGATGGTCAATTTTCTCGACCATTAAGCCGTGACGGCTGCTCTGTAATAAAAGTCGACTTGGTAAGTGTGCTTACTTTTCAAGCATTCTTCAGCTCGTCTTCCCTTCTGCACGCTTCGCGTCGTATATATTTAACATACAGTCCACCGAAAGGTAAGTCATAAAGTTGACTACGACTCTCTACACGCGTCATGATTGAACATCGTGCAACTTTTACCTGCTGATTCATCCTGCTCGCCATGTACCACCGCAAGGCTTGGATTTTCAGTGGGAAAAAATAGGAAGGAATCTCTTTTATTGGCTACCTCGGGCAATGTGCTGGAGATGTGATCATCGCAAAGTTCTTGGGAAAAAATAAAACCTTCGTGACTACACACATTCCGCAAGCTAGCATTTCTCTGAGAGGCCTTCCGTCCAATGCGACAGGTGCAACATTTTCCCAATGTACTCGCTCTCTCTCTATCTCATTTGTGTATAGTTATACCTTGAGCCACAATACTATACAATCATCAAGTTTATTTTTCGTGAAATGACGCCAAAAACTGCTCTATACAAGCCGTAAAAATCTTTGCGTGAAATGCAAGTCTGTGGAATCATCCGTACATATAGCCTCCGATTCGCAACATATGAAAGACGCTGCAGAATTCACAACACTACCAGGGAGAGATTTCCACAACAATTCGACGACTTCTTGAAATGAGTTGTCATTCTGCACTCCTCCTGTGTGCAATTAGATGTAGACTAGAACTTCTGCAGTAATTTAAGCATGACGGCTCATTGCTCTTTATACACTTGCTTCACTATCTGCTCATTGGTTATCTATGGCGACAGAGTGATAAGTGATCATGATAGGAATGAAGTAATGAAGCCAGTGCTGAAATCACATGGGACCAACTTTATTAATGACAACGACGACGATCGGTATATGCCATGTCTTCTTCTTCTTCTCTGGATTATATAGGGCATCAGCTCCAGGCTCCAGCGAGTATAACGGATGCCTCTAATAACTTCCTTATAATGAGGAAAATATATTTTTAGTACCTACTTAATATCCTTGGTGATTCCACGGGGAGCCATCGGAGCGAACTAGCTAATTTCACAGCCTTCATGCTTTTTGACATCTGCTACATCATTCCAACCCCTTTAACGCCCACATAATCTTCCTGATTTCTCAGGCAAATCATCAGCAGGAAACGAGCTTGCTAATTTTATGTCCGAAAAAAGCTTGAAGCTGAGCCAAATGATGCGACTACTCAGGTGGAATCATCTCTTAGTGCATTAAAAAAAACAAAAAACAAAAACAAATGCTGTCATGACAGCCGAACCACAACAAGAACAGCACTTGTCCTTAAATTAAGACGCTGCGGCATTAGGCACTCCATACATCACTTACCATGCAGCCGATGACACCGGTGAATCTCTACAGTTGAATACAGAGAACTTTTGATGTGTTTCAGTAACTAATTCACACGAGAGTATCGTCACAAAATTACAATATACTCCTCATCCGATGAATATGATCAACTTATCCACGTCTTCATATTCAAGAACGATACAAGAAATCCATGAAGAAAGCAGTCCGATGCGACACTTCCAGCGCTCCCGCTGACAAAATTCAACTGCTAAATAAAATAAAAGGATTTCGCAAATTCCAACAAGATCACGCAAGACATGTCACCGTAAATCTTCAATTCAACCTTCACACCGAGCAACAGTTGAGTCATAAATCAGACATCACTTCTTGGAAATCCAACTTTTAAAAAATCACCAATTCAATTTGCTTTCACTCCAATTTTACAGAATAATTTATTTCACATCAAACTGGTTTAGTTTTGACAAGGACTGTGTAGCAAGTAGTAGTAGTAGTAGTAGTATGAATTCGCAGCAGCTGACTGACTTACTCGAATTATTTCAAAATAATTGAGAATGTTCAGGAAGCCATGAAGAAACAAACACAAAATTCCAACGACTCACAGAAACAGTGAAAATAAAATAAATGATGGAGTTTTTTTAACTGCTGAACACGAGAATAAAATAAATTTAGTGTTTTGTCAGTTTGATGCTATGTGTGTGAGAAGAAAGACAGAGAGAAGTGTAATCCTGGAGGATTCACAGTCAGCAGTGAGTGCGTGAAGTTGGTCTGTGGATTTAGTGCGCGTGGAGGAGCCGACGACGGCTGATTGTGCACCATCAACTTTTTCACGAGCGAATATAACTCATCTCAATCCCATTCGGATCTCTATAGTCTTCTCCTCCTTATTCCTCCGAGCACACCTTTTATTTACTACCTGCAGATCATTAAAAATCCTCAGGATTATCATCAAAGAGAACTTGATCGCACAAGGAATCATTATTTTTTCCACCTTCTCAAAAATCCCCTCACATGTCCACCTTATCTACGTTAAACAACTCGCTCCGACACCACCATCAGATTATGGGACCACATAGTTTACTTGAATTCTAAGAGACAGCTTGTACACATGTAACCCTTTGGCAAATGACTGGAAATTTGAAAAACAAATCCGTCCTGAGCCCGTCCATAAATCACGTCTGTAATATGTAGATATGGAAGAAAAGCAACAACGTTGAGCCTTCTCTATACTCACAACTTATTTGCATGGAAAACAGCCTAGAACTAATTTCTACTCGACTTTTCACATGTGTCTGCACACTTCCTCTACCTACATGTGTCAAAATCATCACTTACCTCTCAAGGCACTGCCCGCATTATTATTCCCTTCCTTTTTTCACGCCAAATATGCAAACACATGAGTTCATTGGGGTTAAAGCATCATGTAGCGATGTAATAGCATGTAATTTCTCTCAACATTCTTCGACTTGTTTACTGCTTTTTAGTATGACTCATGAGTCTGTTTGAAAAACCATTGGGCCTTAAGGGATCTCCTAATAAATGGCTACGTTAGTGTCACATATATATAGCGTTGCTCTAGTGCAAAATTTTGGACTGTCGATGGCAATTGAAATGGAAAGGAACCCAATGGCACCGAATTTGAAAAGGACTAGACTTGGCAGCGTGGACCTTTGTGAGCCAACTGATGGCGGGGCCTCGGCCTGAAAATTTGGCAGCAAGGTGCAAGACCGTAACGCGGCACCCAATTGTCAGTGACGAGTACGTTTGAAAATCTTATGAGCCAAATGTCTTGTGGGAATTCAACGAACGACGACGTTGGATCGTTGCACATTTTTATTTACTAAAAAAGATAATAAAATGTAACTTGAGTTAGTGTCCTGAAAATTCAAGTCTGAACAAGTATTAATTATTACGAGCGTGAGTTTCCAAGCGAAATGGAATTGTGAAGAGTGAAGACGATTGTGAAGAAGATTAAACGTGGACAAGTAAGTAAGAAAGTAAAGACAATGTAAGAAAATAAGACAATTTCAAGTTTAGTTTACTAGAATGGACAAATTTTGTACGATTTCCAAATGTCTGTAATTCAATTTGTATTTTTTAAATTTGCAGAGCAGAGAAAACTTCTTGAAAATTCTGTCCCAAGAATTTCCGAAGTGATGAGTGGCAGTGGAAGAGATGACGACGTGGTGATTTTGGACTTAAATGTCTTCGAAGAGTCTTCGGAGGATGAGGGACTAAATGATAACATTGATGAGGAGGTTTCAGCGGAGCCTGGAGGTTTTGAAGTGCCTAACATTAATAATGATGCTGTGGGGAATAATATAGTCGTGGCGGCTGAGAGAGAAGAGGTTCCTGATGGACCTGAGATTCCTGATGGTGATGATAATGATGAAGGTAATAAATTTTAATTCATTACACGGTCATTGTATATTGGTTATAAGTGTGTGACTTGAAAAGGTTGTTAATGCAGGTTCTCCAGCTCGGAAGAAAGGGAAGATAGTGGAAGAAGACGATGATGATGGATTCATCTGCCTTATCTGCTACTGTCCATTTACAAACACAGGAGAGCATAGGATCTCATGTTTAGCCTGTGGACACATTTTTGGAAAATCATGCATTACTAAATGGTTGAAGGCAGCCAAGTCATGTCCACAGTGCAATGATACGGCCAAGAAGAAGGATATTCGTGTGTTGTACACGAAGCATTTAAAAGCGCTGGATACTGCAGAAAGGGATAGAGCCCTTGCAGACTTGGAACTTGCTAGAAAAGGAAAGCAGCAGGCGGAATTAGAGTAAGATTCGCTCATCGTCTGATGTTATTAACTTTTTTTTATGGAATACTTACTGTACTTCGTTTATAGGATTGCAAAACTGAGACTTATGCATCAGCATAATTTAGAAGAAATCAAGGTCATTAAGGAGCGTTTGACCAGGTACGAGGTTCAAGTGGTGGAGCTGGAGAAGGCTTTGGAAAGTCAACAAAGTAGTGGTAGCAGTGCTAAAGGTATTTATATTGCTCCATCAGGATCTCAAAAGCAATGGTGAATGTTAAGACTTAAGGTTATTGTTTTTGCAGCTGTCATTGATAGAGCTCGAGCATTTGCCAACTCTGGTGCCTCTGATTCAAGTAAGGCTGCTGGAAGCTTCTTCACTCCTTTGAGGAAGCTGAACTGGGTTGGACATGAGTGTCGTGTTGGTGCGTTCAGTGAATGGTCAAATGCTTTTGTAGTGTCACTGAAATTTCAAAAATTAGTCAATAGTGGCCTATCAAAATCACGTAAGTATCATTCCGGCGTACTAAACGATTATTGCCTTGAAAATAGTCTCTCAATATGTGGTCGTTTTAGTTGGTGGTTATGGCATCCGAGTGATGAATTGGGTGGACTCGAAGAAGGTGACAAACATTCCGGTACACCAGAAAGACATTCGCGACATGATGTTCAGCCCATCTCAAGCAGATCTCCTTCTGACGGTGGGGATGGATAACAAGGCAGTTCTCACCAACATCCTCACCACCACTCAAGCTGTTACTTTTTCGACTGAAAGCCCCATTTGGTCTTGTGCTTTTAACACTGTGAATCCTCATCAGTTGTACCTCGGAATGGGAAACGGGCAGATTGCCGTGTTTGACATTCGAATGCCGAAGGAGCAAGTGGATACGTACAGTTTTTCCAATGACCGAACTCCTGTCGGTAGAATTCACTTTATTCCTCCTTCATATCAGCAGAGGTGAGCCTCGTATAAAATCGAATGCATATAGGGTTGGCATGTATCAATTTAACATGGATTTTCACCCTTTAAAACAGTGGATTCAGCGCTTGTGGTCTTCTGGTACAAAAACTCACTGCGTGCTGGTTCATTGAATTTCGAGGTGAAGGCGAGATGTCATACCATCAGTTGCCTCTCGATGGTGGGTTCTTAGGTGTAGACTTCGAGCCTGTTTCCCGTCATTTATTGGTCTCCTGCCGTGCAAACCCTGCGAAGCATATGGTATGCGAAATGACCTATCATAACTATGATGAGAACGGTGGGGGAAAAGCATTTGGTTGTAACACAGTTAAAACTTACACGGTAAGTTCACGTTAGTTCTAACATTTATTTCCTGAATGAACAAGTTTAACCAATTGCTTTATTCAGGGTGGATCCTTAATGGGAAAAATGTACCGACCAAAGATATTTTCTCCGTCTCAAGGGAACGTGTACATCGCCGCAACTAAGAGCAATAGCGAAGTTGAAATGTGGGATCTGAGCGGAAATTCGAAGCAGACTTTTCAAACTTCTAACGCTGTGTTAGACTACATTCCTGTTAAGCATAATGATAACTATTATATGAACTTCCTACATGGTGACGGGCTTGATGTGTACAAGTATTAAGAATGTCTGTCCCTAAGCAATATATGAAATGGCACTTCTTCCCACGCACAGTGGTACTGGCTACGTTTATACGCAGATTTTTTTCTATTTTGTAGTGCCTTACGCAACAAGATTCTTACGAGGCCTCATTGACAAATAAATGATGCAAGAAAAGTTTATTAATGCCCGTATGTGTACTTTTCATGGTAATCGTAATTATTTACGTGAGCTTACGGGAGAACGTACGAAGAAGCGAACAATCGAAACGTGTTTTACTGCCTCATGTTAATGAGCAAGTGTTTTTCCTTCTACTTCATGTAAGCCATTGACATACTGTTATTGTTTCAGCAGATGCTTATAATATAACAGTCAAGTTAGCTGACAGAACAATAAACAAGTGGCCGAGTGAATGAGCTTCAAGCTAAGACTCTCAACCTTTTCAGAAGTCCTGTGCAGGCACATTGCCTTTTTCGAAAATGGTGTAAAAACCGGCGCGATTTGTACCAGCTATTGTCTGAGGATGTGGCTTCACCTTCCGCCACGGCCACTTCGTGAATACCAACGCGCTTCCCGTGGGAAGTTTCCGAATCGCACGCGCTTTTTTAATGTCCTTGTTTGACATGTGTTTTTAGTCAAAACGGTTGGTAGACGCAGACGCGCTCGCGCTCGGGGCTTATTGTTGGGGTGGCAGCCATTGTAATGACTAACAAGGCATTGTTTATAGTTAATCACGGAAGAGCTATTTATGTAATTAGATATTAAGCAACAAGAACTATATTTTGAATGGCGCAGCCGTTTGCAAATGGGAAGCGAAAAGGCAGACGTAATGGTATGGTGTTTAAAAGAATGACATTGCTGGTGTAGTGAACAAGAGGTGGAAAAGGGAATTACTGTGGTGATCTTGTGTGTGACCGAACGAACGAGGAAAACTAGTTAACTGGTACTGACTGCTAGCATGTATTTATTCGCATTGCCAATCGTACTATGGAATTGGTGAGACAACTTGTTGAAATCTATACTTGAACGTGATATGGACATATTCATGATTCATTCGTACTTTTGGCAGTGAGCTATAGACACCAGCGTGCCTGAAACTTTCTTGAAGGGAGAAAGTTAGCTGATAATCACATTGATTGTGTACAAGCAGAGGCATACCCATGCGGCCATATTTGCGCTAAGTGAATGAATGCTCATCAGATGACACATAGCATCATAGCACCTACTAGTTGGACCCAGAAACAAATGAAGTGTCAGCCGACAAGATGTCTCAGAAAAAGTTGACAGTTGATGAAGATTGTACAAACAGACCTGATTTATTGAGCCAAGGAGATAATCATTTTATTCGCAAGCAAGATGATGAAGTGGATGGGAGGCCTGAAGAAGACACGTTCAGTTCATATGAAACATTCAATTGGGAACAGGAGAAGCAGAGGAAGTTAAATTTTTTCGATGACGGAACCAAGTCCTTCTTTTGGTAGGCTGAAGATGAACTCATCGTTATTATTATTTTTCATACATCTGAAGACTTTGTTTCATTTTTAGGCGGGCCCATACCCTCACAGCGTTGTTTGTCATTATCGGAATATTATTTTATGTGGCTTTGGTCGAGGAAGTTGTGGATGACACTGAGTACAATGCCAAGCGAGGTTTGATAGCTTGTGTGGTCTTCTTCATTTCATTGGCTGTCACAGTGACACCAGATGGGCCTTTTCTTCGACCTCATCCTGCTTTCTGGCGATTCCTCTTTTGCTTGTCTATCGTGTACCAAATTGGGATCGTCTTTGTACTATTCCAGGTCAGTCTTCCAGCTCCATTTTAAGTCTTCTGTATATTACGATGCAATGCTGTAAAGCCGAGAATGAGCCGAGTCGTTTATTTGCTTACGTTACAGAGTGCTAATGATGCACGACAACTTCTAAAGCACATCGATCCAACACTGGGCAAGCCGTTGGCTGAGCGAAGTTATGGAGGAAACTGTTTGATTTATGATGCCAACAATACTGCAGATCCTTTCCACAATGTGTGGGACAAGATGGACTTCTTTGTTCCGACGCACTTCATCGGCTGGTGGCTGAAGACAATGATTCTTCGGGACTGGTGGCTCTGTATGGTCATTTCCATCATGTTCGAGATTCTCGAATATACTCTGGAGCATCAATTACCGAATTTCAGTGAATGCTGGTGGGATCATGTGAGTCGAATGCCTAATTTCCAAGTCAATAATCCTCCTCGGACTCGCACAAAATTCAAGCTCAAAGTTAATACCTGCGTTTTGTTGACTTGACACAGTGGATCCTGGACGCACTAATTTGCAATGGCATGGGTATATTTCTGGGTATGAAAACATTGCAATATTTTCGTGTCAAGCATTACCACTGGAGGGGTCTGTGGAAGATTCCAGGTTACAGGTCAACAATGCAGAGAATCATATTCTTTGAGGACGTGACTTTAATCAAATTTCAAACTTGATTTTATTGTGGGTTGCAGGGGGAAATTGAAACGAATTATTCTCCAATTCGGCCCTCATTCTTGGATGGACTTTGACTGGAAGCCGACGTCTTCTTTGGGAAGATGGATGGCGGTTCTGGGCATAACTTTCGTGGTGAGTTGGACAAGTCTTGACGAGGATTCGTCGCCCTTGATTTAGCGTGTGGATAAATTACTACATTAGAAGGTGATTTGCAGTTTTTGGCAGCAGAACTGAACGCATTTTACTTAAAATTTGTCTTGTGGGTACCTCCTGACCATTGGCTTAACTTGACCCGACTATTAGCAATTCTGTTCTGGGGAGCGGCGAGCTTGCGGGAGACATTTCAGTACTTAGACGATCCGTGAGTGTTACCTAATATTTAAAGGAACGTTATTTTCATAATATGAAGCTTTACTTCAGGGAATGCAAGACTTTTGGTAGACAGTCGTGGACTATGCTTGCAATAGTTTCAACAGAATTGTTGATAGTAGCCAAGTTTGATTCAGTTACGATAACAAAGCCCCTGCCACGGTGAGTGATCGCAAGCTTTCCAGTTTCTTGAGAGTATACTAGTACACATACAAGTATCATATCATATGTTGCAGGCATGTCTCCATATTCTGGGGCGTTGGACTCCTGGCTTTAGCAATGTGGACGATGTGGAATTTTAGAATAGACCGTATTCTCACAATACAACCGAACCTTCAGCTAAAGTATTCCAAGTCAGAAACTTCCTTCCGAAAACTCTCTCCTCGTCCGGTGGTGAGAAAATCAAGAAGCACGGGCTATGCGGGCAGAACCCCGAAGCCCTCAACCCAAGAATAATTGATAAATGGTCGCTAAGGATTGATTCCCCAATTACAGCTGCTGAAAATGAGGCAGTAAACGTAACTTTGGCAAGATACTGTCTTCTGTCATCCTAGTAAAGGATTGATGTTTAACGAGCCAAATGCTCGTAAATTTCTGTTTTTGTTTTCATGTCATACGTGGTCGACTATTCAGCATCATGGCATTGGTGATTTCATCGAATGTGACAAGGATACGGTTGGAGTAAATATACCAAAAATAGCACGCGAATACTTTAATGCACGTCATCGGTAGTGCTTCCAAGAAGAGCCAACAGCAATAAAAAATGCTTACGTTACAATAATAATTATACAAAAGCTACGGGATAGGAAGAGGAGAGGAAGAGTTCCTCTGGAGGAACCAATCAATTAGCCAAGAACAATTCCGGTCAACCACAACAGTTAGCAGAATCTCAACGCTATAAGACTCGATGCACGTATCCTCGCATACAACTATTCTTAAATTATAATTACACGAAATACACATATCTTACAAGCTGCAATGCATTCGGTAGCTTGCATTTGGACACTACAACTTTCCCAAGAACACAAAGAGCAACTCTGTGCTTGCTAGTAGCCAAAAAAATTCCATAGAAACAAAAATCACACAAGAAAAGACAGCCTTAATGGTAGCTGGCAAAATTCGTGCACCTCTTTAAAACTGTCAAAATTGATGGAAGGGCACGGAAGTAACTTAAATTCATTGAATTTCCTTGGAAGTAAATATTACAAGTACACAGTAACAACCTACGAGGCTTAGTTTGAATCAAGGCATCGAATCGTATAGTCGTAGCGATCAAGCTGGTGGGAGACCCTCAGCGGCGGAAACGGCCCAAGAAAGCTTTGCAGTTCGGGCAGGTGTGATGAACCTATTTAAGCCCCAAAAGAACAAGTAAATTTCCATGTCGGCGTACAAGCAGCCACTTATAATCTCCATAAAACTCACATCCATGCAGTCTTCGAAGCAACACGGGATCAAACAGCAGCCCCAGAAACAACCCAGCAAGGCAATGACGGTACCCGAAATTATGGCAATCAAACCTGGAACGTCACCAAATTTACAATTATAAACTCTTTGAATGCATAACTTTTCCTCACGGCAGCTCTCACGACAAAATCTTACCTGGAGTTGATCGCGTCTCGGACAAAATCTCCGCATGACAATGAGGGCAAACCATATGCGTTGCTCTCGGTCCCACAGGAATTATAGTCGTAACAATCTGAGGTCCAGGAGTAACTGTAGCAAAATCGTCAAGATTAGCAAAATCTAAATTTAATTCCTTCAACATATTTAGATAGAAACTTACTTGGCTGTCCGGCAGTCAAAGGGGCAGAGGGTGCAACCCCTCCGACGGCCTCTGAATACGACGGTGGGGCAGCAGGTGGAGGAGCCTTAGACATTTTGTAGGATCTGATTCCTCACACCGAAGAAAGACTTATTTAATAATAAATATTGAAGGCTGCAAAAACAAGAACGAAATCACTCCGTTAGTATTAAGCACTCCCAATGCACACAACTCACAATAAATCTTTCTACATCTAAACGAAACAATTAGTATCGTAATGCTACTTGATTTTTATCACCTAGAAATACGAATACTTGTCCTAACAGTTGAGTTTCTAATGAAGCTCCACACTCTGACATCAACTTCTATCTCCGATAACCGCTACACTGAAGTGAAGCTCTGATGAGAGATATTCTGATGCTTAAAACTTCTACACTGACTGACTGACTAAAGAAAATCGTCTTGTGGAAATCAAAGTCGTTGTGAGAACGACACAACTTGCTTACGTTTTTTGTTATATTATTATTTGATTTGATGAGAATGAAATACTTTCCGTTGGTACTAGAGTATGATTCAACAGCTTTTAAAATTAGACGTGAATAATAGAAGTCGGAATATGAACCTTATGTATTACTGGAAATGGCGTTACCCTATTTCCAACACACTTTTTTAACAATGACTCATCTGTGGAAACTAATAATAATAGTAGTAAATTGCAACAAGTAGTATGCTTACTGTAATTATATTGTGTAGCTACTCAATAACACGTCTGCTCTCATCTATGGCGTCACACTAACTGACGTCAGGAGCTCAGTTTACAGCTTCTAAAGATTGCAGAGTAGATCAGATTTTACTCACTCACGATTCACAGTCACAAGACGTACAGTCAGTCAGTGTGCTCCTTTTCCAAAGTGCATGCCGCGTGCAGCAATGTGAATGTGAGTATGTGGACTTGTGAAATTCTTTCCGCTTTGCGTGTCTATGGGGATTTGGATTGGGGTGTCTTCTGTAGTCTGACGCTCTGAGAATAAAGCATCATTGTGGAAGCACATATGCATCCAGTCTCCTGTACGACACGACCATAGCCTGTATTTCTTCAAAGCTCAAGCTATACAATATCAAGATAAAATGAAATGATTTTTCAAGCTGCATCAAACAATTCATGTCACAAATAATTATATTTGTTTGCCTGTGTACAAGCGAAGAAGGTGAGGAGTGTTCTCAAACTGTGCGATGTAAAAGACAGTTGGAATACTATTTAATGTAATGTTAAATCGTTGATAATAATAATACTGCAATGTGGATAGTAAATTAATGTTAGAGCTTGATTGTGGTGGCGTCTGCCTCCAAAAATTGCCCCCTAAAATGTTAACCAATCCCTTTGTGCTACCTGATGCTCGCTTTTTGGTAGGAAAGAGTAAGAATTTAAGTACTCCTCTAGGACATTTGAAATCAATCTGTGCATTGTTAACTAATGCTGTGAGTTAGCGCACACATTCTTCGTGGTTATAATGTAAAGTGAACTTGGCGGTGCTGAGCAACAAGCTGGAGTCCTCTCCGCAACCTTTTGTCGGCACATGAACAAGAAGAAGAAAGCCTGACTGAAACTCATAATTTGTTTTTCTTATTTATGCAAACGAAAAGTGTATGTATTTTTTATTCAGGTGTCTTCTGGAAGCTCAGTTTGTATGCAGTTTTGTATTTTTTTTTACTACTAGAGAGATGGAGGTGCCATACTGGTCGGGGTTCCGCCAAGTGGATCCTGTAGATGTGGAAATGTTAGATTTGTCGGGTTATCTATATATGTAAATTTTCTATGCAAAGAAGCTTCGCAGAGGTGAATATACACAGGGCTGCCGTTTGTCTGTATGCTGGAGAGTGGATTATGGATGGTGGTCTTTACCCGTTGTAATTATTTATGTCGCCATATTTTGTTGCTATACCATTAATAACGGGATTATTTTATCTTGTGTTTATTGCGACTTTGAGAAAATTGGCAGTTATTAAGTCATACTAAAATCATTCAAAAAGGAACAGTGCGAAAATTATATAAATTGCTGAAATCACGATCCAGATTACGGTTACGGAGGCCCCGACATGTCCAAATCCTCAACTAGGCCTAGTGCTGAACGGCAACAGCTCTTATAAAGTCTTCAAAAATTTCGTCCAGGTAGACATCCACACGAAGCATCAGTGCCTCAAGCTCTTCGATTTTCACCTGTGTGTCAGGTCTGCGGCTGTCAACACCTGTAATTTAAAATTTTTATTAAAATTTTGTTGGAAAGTTTGAGAAATCCCGTCCTCGCGCACAAATACATCTATATGAATTGTCAACAATGAGTCGTCTTCTACTGTTCTACTTACCGATAATGTCTACCTTCCCTTTCTTTTCAATATTTTCACGTATCTTACGGCGTGCGTTCTCTAAAGTTGGTTGGAACTTGCAACTATTTCAGGTGTAACACGGGGATCTCAATGAATGCTGGTGGAATGTATAGTGCCTACCTAGTACAGATTACCTGTAAAGCCGTTCGGCTGTGCGGCCCTCCAAAGACGTACAAAAAAAAATTAAAAACAAAATTTTTTGAAATTCAAAATGGCCATTTTCTTATGGGATTTAACATGGGATTTTTAACTTGCCACAGGGGGAACCCTTTGCTGTTATTAATTTTTTTCGATTTTTTTTCGCATTTGCTTTCATGCATCAGAACACTTCCTAAGGGTCCCCCATTTGGTAATTTAACCACCCCATGTCATTTCCCATGAGAACTTGGCTATTTGCTACTGATTTGCAAGTTTCGAAAAAAAATTAATAAAAGCAAAGGGTCCCCCCTGTGGCAAGTTAAAAATCCCATGTTAAATCCCATAAGAAAATGG
>JAQIWI010001010.1:0-19922 GCA_034698825.1 Deuterosminthurus bicinctus | reverse complement strand
CCTGATTTCTCCATGTTAAATCCCATAAGAAAAATTCAACTTGAGATTTCAACCCACATTTGAACTTTCTTTCAGAACCAACTGGCCATACCTTCGTTGGTGCAAGAGCACGGGAGGTTCAATTTTCCCTGCATCTTCGCACCAAACAGATTCAATGTCACCAAATGTCAACTATAGCAACAGCTCATCCAAATTCCCAAGCGTCCCACTCGAAGAAATGCCCGCACCCAATGTTGTCCAGAGCGTGCGTCATGTTTTCCAACAACTTGAGAGAAGGTAATCATCATCCACCACAACAGGAGGAGGAGATAAATTTGGAAATAAAAAACTGTCGGGAAAGCTTTCCGGAAGCGTCTCAATGTTGATCATCACGACAACTAAACCAACAGAACACAAAGTGTGTACTTGCTCAAAAAATTTGACCGTAGGTAGAACCCTCAAAAACCGGTTGCAAAAAAGGACCCCCGACGTCAACAAAAAAAAATCTTACTTTTTTTGCACCGTTCCATTATCATGTCAGGGGCCTCAGTTTGCTCCACACGAGCATCCTTGCAAGTGAGTGAGCGGCGAGCAGGAGCAGTTTCTACCAGTTGCATTCAATCTATTTATTTATTATAACTGAAAAAAGTGACTTGGGAATTTGAGGCGATTTCACTCTGACTCAATGGCTCATTTCCCTCTGTAAAAAACAAGCTGAGAGCGACGGACATATTGAACTTTGAACTGACGGAGTAGTCAGTTATTTTATTTATTTCTTCTGGTGCAAATCTTGTCGCTGACCCTGGGGAGGATTGATCTGGCTTTTGATTTAGTGCATGAAAAAAATGGATGGAATATTAGAATTCTTGCTATTCTAAGTATCGGCCTGTCACTACTTCCAAAATAATTCTGATTTTTGCTGCTTTTGGGTCGCCTTGCTGTTGCTTCGGCTGTCTCCACGAGACACGGTTCAAATGACATTGAATCCCAAGAGCTGACATCAGCTGTACACAATACAATTTACCATTGATCGAACGTGATAAGAGTTCAGGACATTAGGACGTTGATTGCAAAGGATTTGTTCCATGAGACACAACATCAAACAATTGAATAAGATTTATTTTGACTAAGCGATATGTTTTAACTACTTTCATAAACAAGCAATGGCTCTCTTTTCAAATTATGAGCCGAGGAGCGCATTTGAATTGTCTAATAATGTAACAGTAAGCAACAGAGACAGTAATTTAATAGCACAAAAATAATATAAATATGTTGATTTATCTTTCATCATTTTCCGACGAATCCCCACTTGAAAATTCATCATTTTCCGACGAATCACAACTTGAAACTTCATCCGAGCCAACAAGTTCTATCATTTTCTTACAGAAGGTGACGAGCGCCTTCACTTTTGAGTCCTCCCACGATGAAAACGTATCTATAAACTGCGGGTAGTATTCGCTTGCGTATTTCTCAGAAATTGGAAAGCTGGGTAACTCAAAAAATAGCTCAGAACATTCCTTCATTATCGAGGGAGCGGGTCGAAATAATTCTTCTTCTACGCTTCCTTCAACCAACGCCACAGCTCCACAACGCGACAAGCACTTGAGAATGTACTCCTTGGATGAGTACTCGTTGGATGAGTCCATCATTAGTAACTTTATCCAAACTGGGCACACATTAATTACGAAATCACAAAGGGCATCTGTGAAAAAAAACACAAGATTAGGTCGTAGTAAGCTGTCTGTTGGTTCATTAGTTGTTTGAAGGAGATATGAGGAAATGCTAAAGAGTACGAATGTGGTGGTTCATACCAGAAGTATCGACATCCACTCTTGTTGTCATCTCTGTAAATGCTGATATGAGTTCTTGAACGCGTTTATCCATCAAATCCATCCCGTCCAAGAGGAAGTCTAACAATCGATTCACAAGTTTGCAAACGCACCTGTTAC
The DNA here is from genome assembly GCA_034698825.1 of Deuterosminthurus bicinctus. Classification (NCBI taxonomy): domain Eukaryota; kingdom Metazoa; phylum Arthropoda; class Collembola; order Symphypleona; family Bourletiellidae; genus Deuterosminthurus; species Deuterosminthurus bicinctus. The sequence continues at coordinate 17,994 of JAQIWI010001010.1, read as the reverse complement.
TTCTAAAATGGATTTGAAACTTACCCATCCATGTTAAAATTCCAGTGGAGTAAGATAGCGAGTCGAGGAGCCATATCTCCTCAAAAGTTTTAATCATTTTTCCCTTTACGTCCCACGAATCCCAGAATTCTGTCCTCAGCTCATCTGCTAATCAAAATCAGATTTGAGAATTGCTGGTTTAAATAAATTTTCGTAAGTTAGTATGTGTACCAAGTCTAGACGGAGAGGAGTATGGTGAATAAAATGTTGCGATGACGTCGTCCTGAAATATCAAAAAGACTTCAGAATTAAACTGCGCAATGGACGTTGGGTTATTTCTTCAAGGACAAGAGCTTTTACCCAAAACACATCCCATAAATCTATAAGAATCGTCATTTTTGCTATACGTTTGCACACGATTTCTGGCAAAGGTACATCGATTCTAACGAATGCCTGAAAATAGAGAATACAAAAAATCCGTATCTTTTATTTTTCTGTATCATTTCTTAACAAGTCAGGCTTAAATGAAAGCCACAGTACCTTTATGAGTTTCATAAGTACAGCACTTATTCTGTCCTCCATCGCGTCCAGTTGCATCAAACCCGAATATTCATACTTCTTGTTTTCCCAACCTAATTCATCAAGCAGTTGTAAGATGTCCTGTAATTTTTAGCAAATTTTCTTACATTGCTTATTTTCACTAGAATATCTAAATCAGTTTGTGTGATTTAACCTGCAAACTTTGTCTAAGAAATTCTCCCTCGAATTTGGTTCCATCCTCCCGCTCATAAAACTCGTTTGGTTCATTCAAAAGATTCAATGTGAATTGAAGGTAGACAAGCTTATGCATTCTGAGCTCGGCAGTATTCGTAAGGTCAGCTAGCTTTCGGAGTATTTTAATTGCATACTTATCCAGTGATGTCATCTCCATATTACACAAACGCCAAATTGTTTCTGCACCATCCGTCTCTTTCGGTGTTCTCGTCTCAACAATATTAAGAGCAACTTCGTTGCCATATAACGCAAGAATTTCAACACAGGGCAATGTTCGCCAATTCAGTTCTTCTGGCTTCAGTGCAGCCTCCAATGCTGATGTATTCACTTCTTCCTCCAAGTCAGATTCTGCGCAAGTCAATGTTTGAAAGCCCAAAATAAATTCAATAGCTTGGCAGCAATTTTTTTGCTCCCTCACGGCAAGCTGAACCAGCCTATGAATTCCCACACTGCACCGAAAATGATCCCCGTCATCCTGATAAACTTGTAATATTCGAGCGATGTAGAATCTCTCCAACAAGTATAGCAACTCCTTCAATTTCATATACTCAAAATCTGTTCGATTCATGCACCAAATTTCTTTGATAACTTGTGAGCTTATTGGGAGATTGAGGAAGCTCATGATTTGAAGGAGTTGCAAGGCCTCGAGTCCATTAGGCACTTGCTGCAATCGTTCGAATGTCATTTGCCACGCAGCTAAAAGGGTCTTCTTGTATTTCGTATCCCATTGATTCATTTCCTCAGTCAAAATTTTCCGTTTTTTTTTCTCAAATTTCTGAATGTAGAGATTGATTTTTTGTTGTAGCTCAAGAACTGTTTTTTTATGCCGACTGTGGTCAATATTCGAAGCCACCAAGTTCATGGCCAGTGGGTAGCCCACCGTAATTTTATGTAGGCTCTTCAATTCTTCATCACATTCAGCTGGACTGACCCTAAATGCACTGCGGAAGAACGCCATTGAATCTTCAAAATTGAGCTCTTCAACTTGAAGAATCTTGATCTGATTTCCCCAATTTAGGGTCGAAGTGTTGGTGGTTATTAGGATGTAAGGATACCGTCGATTGACCAATCTCTCCGTTGGAAGGTAGTCATAAATTCCAAAGTCATCTCCCTCTGAGTGGAGCCGCATGGCATTGTCAAAGATGAATAATACTTTGCCGTAGTATTCTTGGTCAATGTGCCGATAGATTTTCTTCACGAGTTCCATATCTGCATTCTTTTCGTCCTGCTTTACGATTCCCAAATTCTTTGCAAAGGCCAGGAAGCTGCCAAGGGTACTTTCTTTTGTTTCAGCATTGATCCAGGCAACACATGGATAAGTAGCTTCGAGCTCTTCAGCGACTTTGTAAGCTGTCTCAGTCTTTCCCATTCCTCCATAGCCAGCAATGACAACAGCTAGATCCGAAACGCTTTTCGTATTCACAGGCACTTTGCCAAAGAAATCCCGAACAGCTTTTAAAGTGTCCGCACGGCCCTTGAAGTGCTTAGTTGGATTCGTGTAGAATTTAAATGGAGGCTTTCTGGCGACTTGACTTGTTCCTGAAGAGGAGGGCGAGTTGTAGGTGTTGTTATTCTTGACCTTGATTTTGATTGTTTTAGCTTTGATAGGTCCTTCCGATCTTAAACCGGTATTGGAAATGTTGTTGGCATTTCTTTTTCGGTTGTCCATTTTTGAGCTTCCAGCTACCGTGGATTCAATTGGATCCTTGGGATGTCCACTTGAACCTTACAAATGGATACAGAGACTTTAGACATTTAGTTCCATGTGGTTAGGTCAAAGATTGGAATAATAGATTGTTTTGTACTTACGAAACTCATTGATTTGGTTGCCTCCGACTGTCATGATTTCAGCCACATTATTGACGACGCGGCCATTTCCTGTATTAGTCGCACGGTTCACTTGATCCTCCTTCACAATATGTCTCGTACTTATCGTACCAACAAGCGTGCCGGGTGGAGTTTCTCCAAAAGCTATCAAATTGTCAGCAGTACTCCTTCGTTGGCTGGCTCTGGTCCGGCTTGATACTACAGAATCGAATTTATTGAACACTAGTTGACAGATGAAATTTTGAGCTCATTAATTAAGACACAAATATCTTACTACTGGATCCAGGCCGTTCAGTCGGAGGAGGATCGTACTGAGCCAAAGTGGGCGGCCCACCTTGATTATGAAGTTGATTTGTCTCCTGACGCACAATTATGTCTTGAGCGCAAATTCCTGCTGTGTTGCTTCCCGCATCGTTGTGTAGATTTTGTTCAAGAGTGTCACTACTGATTGTTCCATCACAGACAATTCCAATTGCATTGCTCCCGGCTTGTGTTCCATTTGATTTGTCTGTCATTAAATTGCAAGAGGTGTGAAAGTTTTGTGAAATAAATGAGAATAATTATGGCAAGGCGACCCAAAAGCAGAATTCAGTTTCTTTGTGAAATATCAAAGTCATTTTCTTATCGGAATTTACATGGAAAATCCAGCCGAGCACAGTTAGGGACCTGTACAAAATTCTAGTTTCGGATGCTGGAAATTCAAAATCCTATATTCCTTGAAGGATTTAACTTAGGGACTTTTATTTTGGACTGGAAAATCAAAGTCCAATTTTTCTGATGGGATTTAACATGGGAAATCTAGAGTAGGCAAATGTAAGCTCTACGGGCAATTTTGAGTCGGGAGCTTGAAAATCAAGTAGGAAATTTCCTAAGACATTTGACATGAGAAATTTCAAGACCCTTGGCTGAATTTAAATGTTAAAAAGCAGAACTTCTAATGCCGTCGATGAGGTTGAAAAAAAAGCAGAATTTGGGTCGCCTTTAACATCAATAATTTTTCAGTACTAAATTTCAAAGACGGTTCTCACCATTCAGTTTGCGCTTTCGACCACCTCGAGGATTTTTCCGACCCATGATTAATGTGAGATTTTGGGTGAGTTTTTAGTGGACACAATTGGGAGTTTTGAGTGGAAAACGAGGGATTTTATCCGTCAGGATTTTCCCCCGTTTCCACCCAAAAAAATATTGGGAATCAAATCTCACTTTTTCATGCTTTGTTAGCTCTCACAATTTTCAGTTAAATTTCTGTAGAATTTGAAGAGAATTTTGTGGACTTGCTGGAATGTCAAGTATGTTGTTCCACGTGTCTGGAAAGAAGTCAACTGGCATCATTCCCTTCCCGCTCTCTCTGCCAGTTTTTTTCTCAACGGACAATAATTCTAATTTTGTAAACATTGGAGCCGACGTAGTTTGAACAATCGCCGCTAGATGGCGTCTTAGTGCTTTTCTTGAGACAAGTGCCAGCAGATTCTCAATGCGGCCTAATAACTTTTGACAGTTGGCTCGTCTTGTGGGATTTAATATGGAGAAATGAGAGTGGGCTAAGGGGGGACCATTGGGAAGATTTTAATTATGCTCCAAAAATCTGCCATTTTTATGGCATTGTGCCACTGGCTGGGTCAGATTGTGGACTTGTCGCTTCAGTCAATATCCTCATTGGATCTGATTTGGACGTAATGATCAAGCTGATGTACTGCAAATTAAATGCAGATGGAAGGCACGCACAGTTCCATTTGAATCTGCGATTCCTCGTTCACTACTCCGTTTAGCAAGCCGTAAGTTATGAAAAAAGCTTCTGGAGGGATAACAAAGTTAATATATATTTATTGTTGAATAGCAAAATAAATACAAAAATATTGGCAAAGACAAATACTTTAGTAAAAAATAGCCAGACCTTTGAGTAAAAAATATCTTCAAAAATAATAAAAAAAACACAGTTCAAGTTCTGCAGGAGTTGAACGGGCTAAATATTAACAAGCACATGCTTTAGCACCGCTTCCAACTCTCATAAAGATTGTCATCAGTCATCATCAACGTCATCACAGCTCGAATTTATAATCCCGGAATCCAGTAAGTGCAACGGAGGGATACTGATTAAGCTTTTTTAAGCTCTCATGGTTGTACACCTTGAAACAAAAGAGAAAATAATATTAATAAGTTAAGTAATAGTTTGGCTGTTCATAATTATTTAGGTTGTGCAAACCTCATAGAGCATGGACACGAGCGATGAATTTTGGGCCTTGTCTCGAAACACTTGATCAATGGCCTCAAAATACACCGCTCCTGTTTTTTTATTGCGTCCAGCAGCAAAATTTGGGCTAGTGGAATGGGCGATGAGAACATCTTGCAGGGCGGGTAGCTTATCAGGTTTTTTAGAGACCGCAGGAGGGCCCCTAGAGCTTCGGCAGGCTTGGACAAGGAAGACTTTCGGTCGATCCTTCACATCTTCATGGTTGCTGAACTCGTACACAATGTCATTGTACAAGTCCACCACTTTCAGGTCATCCATTAGGATTGAGTTTACTGCTTTGCCACCGTGACTCATGATGATGATGAAGCATGAGCTGTAGTCTTCGTCTTTGATTTCTCCTCGAAATCTTTCCAGTATCCCTTTCAATTTCTAGAAAATGTATTGACCAAAATAATAAATAACTTGAGGCTAATTAAAAATCATGCGGGTTTGCTGTCAAAGTGCTTACATCCGAAGCGACATTCTCCTTGGTCAGAACGGGGCCGAAATTCAAGTCATTGAAAAGCTTTCTCATTTTATCAGTGTCGCCCTCAGCACCTTTTCTATATCGTTTTTTGTACTTGGCGTCCGAGTTGTTACCATTGAAGATATTGTTGATGATAAGAGCACAGCTTTTGTTTTTGAGCTCGTAGCAGCCGCTCTAATAAAATAAATTAATTAGCCATGCTAATGATCTCTAGCAAAAACAAATTAGCTGACAAAAGCTGATAATCTTTTTCTCGTTACCTCGGCAGGTCGGCATAATATATTGAAAATAGATGTGTCAGTCGTTGGATCCTTGGGACATCCACTTGAACCTTACAGTAGTGAATATAGATAGTCATTTAGTTACCATTCATGTCAAAGATTGGATCAAAAGCTTGAATTTGCTTACATAGATCATATGTCTGTTTGCCGCCGACTGTCATGTTTCCACCCAAATGAAAAATGACGGGCCCGGTTCCCGTATTAGCACGGTTCACTTGGTCCCCCTTCACTACGTGTTCCCCACTTATCATCGAACCAATAATCGTGCCTGGTGGAGCTTCTCGAAGGAGTGCGATAGCGTCAGAAATTAAACTCCCTTGTTCGCTTCCTCCGGTACGGCTTGATCCTACAGAATGAAATTTATTTATAATTCATTGACGTGCCAAACTTGCCGTTCATTCAAGGCTGTCACTCGGAAAGATATGAATTCTAATATGAATTTTAATACTTAAAGTTTCCCTTCATTGAGTTCCAATTCTAATTCCAATTCGAATTCTAATTGACAGCTTTAAAGCAAACTTGTCGTGGTTGTAAGAGGAGCGATGAAAATTGGGTGACATAATCAAGAATATTTAAGAAAATATTCATAATTTTTCACTGATAAATTTCAAAGAGTATGTGCTCACCATTCAGTTTCCGTTTTTTAGTTTCTCCAGAATTGTTCAGACTCATGATTGATTTGCGGCTTGGCTTGAGCAGTTGTTCGTACAAACAGATTTTTAAAAGCAAAATGAATTTGATAGGCTTGAATTTGTAGTTTTAAAAAAATCTTGAGTGAGTCTCCAGACGACGACGACGACTTGAGCTTCCTTGTAGGCTGCTGTGAGTCAACTGACATGTGTGTCAGTGACAACAACTGTCAAATAATTTTAAAAAAATGCCACCCGTGTTTGCCGCTACTGTGTTCCCTCCAAGCTTCCAGCTGTAAGGATCCAGCTGTAAGGTGTCACACTATGCAAAGTCCCATCCAGCATATCCCGGCCCTTCTAAGGCTACAGGCTATAGAGCCCTGTGCACTATGCAAAGGGCTGTGCATGAATTTTTTGTGAGTTGACATTCTGTGGGTCATGAAATTTTGTTGGAGAGGGAGCCGACATCCTTAGGGCAAAGAATAAAAATTTCAGCTGCGATTGTTGTCGTCTATGACTTCATGATTCAAGGTTGACATTCAGTGGGTCATCCTGACATTCTTTGGGTCATCATGACTTTCTATGGGAGTGGGAGGTGACAGTCTCTGCGATTTTGCATTCTGTGAGCCATCAGGATATTCTGTGGGTCATCGTGACATTCTGTGGGTCATGAAATTCTGTTGGGAGTCTACATCCTAAGGGACATGAGCGGCACATAATTTGTGATGTTGATTTGATTGTGAAGTTTTGGGCAGTTTGTTAATGATAGCTTTTGTGTTGCAGGTAATCAATCCAATCGGATTCCTCGGATTAGGAAATATGTGAAGTAATATGGAAGCAAATCTTATGAAGAAAGGTCATTCCTTGGCTGCATACGACATCAACTCTGCCGCTACTGGAGCCGCTGGATAACTTGGTGTCAAGATTGCATCTTCATCTGTACTTGTAGTGTTCTCAACGGTCAATATGGAGCAATTAACAGCCATCTTCATGACAGTCTGCACAACTTTAAAGCTACGTACAAATTTGTCACACTCTACAGGATACAACACGACACTTTTACTTGCTAATTATCTTTTGGACAAAGTGATCAAGAGTTTGTCTACAATTATACACTTTTTTCTGCGTTGTTGCTTTCAAGCAGCAACAATGAATGTGACATTAGGAAAGTGAATGTTGCGAAATTGCCTTCACAGTCTCTTGACGACGACAGTATTTTCAGTAATGAATTTGCAAATAAAGTTGTCCCTGTATCGTTCACTGACATGTACAGAGATAGATTGAATTCCAAGGACGCTTAGCATTAGCATACTATGATAATGACAGAGTACAGAGCATGGACAAAGGTCGGTAGCACATCAAGTGATGCCACAAACGGAATTAAGTCTCAAGTTTCTCCCATTTTTCGGCGATCCCATAACAAAATCTGTCTCTTTTCGACGCCGGGGCTGGCCAGTACAGTTCGTATCTGTCGTCCCAGCCTGGAACTCTTTCATAAAATCCATCTTGTCTCCTGTACGGATTCGAATTCCGATTCCGTTGGGCCTTCATGTCTGACTGAGAGGAAATAGTGACAACGTTTATTGTCCTTTGTTCCATTACGAAGGAGAGTTGGAGCATAGAGTACTCTACCGACACGGGCCACGGCGGGAATCCGAGATTAAAAAATAGCGGGTTTGAGCTTGATAAACGTTTTGTGGCTTCTTAAATTTTTTTTAAAAGACTCGCTGAGGTCAACGATGTTTGACCTCTTTGAATTTATTCGGGTAACAGGTTACCAAACAGCTCGACCCAACGCCACAATGGAAAGACTGATAGCTCCCACAGGAATTGCCTGGCCATTTTCGTCAGAAAAGCCTGAAATTCTAGCCACCGCAGCCGGCCGAGGTCACTCGATCGTTTGTGTGAGTTAACATCCAATTATTCTACAAGGAAGTCGTCCGAGAATTTGGTTCCATCCTGCTGCTCATAATACTCCTTTGGTTCATTCAAAAGATTCAATGTCAATTTACGGTAGACAAGCTTATGCATTCTGAGCTCGGCAGTTTTCGTGAGGTCAATTAGCTCTCGGAGTATTGGAATTGTATGCTCACTCAGTGATGTCATTCCTCTTTCCAAATTATACAAATTTCAAATTGCATCCGTCTCCGGTGTACTTTTCTCATAAATTTCACGAGCAACTTGGTTGCCATAGTACGCAAGAATTCTGTGGATGTTAAAATATGTAGAATACTACACAGCACCTTCAATATTTGATTATGCTGATGACTATCACCTGAGCTTTCACTCAGGATCGTCATAAATATTCTAACGGCCACGCACTAGTCTCAGTGGTCGTTAAGTCTATTCTAGACTTAACTAGCGCATCATCTGGAAAGGTCAAGTAACGAGAGTTATCAGCACTCTTAAGTTAATCTCGTTCCTTGGCCTTTATCACAAGGATCTTCTATCCTCCTAATCTGATTCTCAGATTGACCCTGCTGTAATTCTTACAGACTCAATCTTGACGAACTGATGAATATGATAAGCACAAGTATGACTCTGGTAACTATGACAACCTGAATAAATCAGGAGAGCTAGAACGAGAGAAGTGTTCCACTCGACCACCACACACAGAGTGTCTTTACTTTATTTTCTCAACACGTAATATACAGTAAAAACTATTTAACAATAAATGCTTCCGCATTACATTCATGCCGAGTGAAATCATTAACACTTAAACATATTCATCCCTTCCAGAAGTCTAATGCATAGGTCAACACATTCTTTAAGATTGTGTTTACATTCACAATTTCCAACACTGGGCAATGTCCGCGAAGGCAGTTCTTTTGTTTCCGTAGTAAGTTTCCGCAGTGCAGCCTCCAATGCTGATGCATTCACTTCTGGCCTCAAGTAAGAATGTGAGCAAGTCAATGTTTGACAGCCCAAAATAAATTCAAGGGCTTCGCTGCAATCTGTTGTCTCCCTCACGGCAAGCTGAACCAGCCTATGAATTCCCACCCAACAAAAGAAGTCATAATCGTCTTCCTTATTTTCTGCTAATATTCTAGCGGCGTAGAATTTTTCCAACAAGTATAACGACTCCTTCAATTTCATATATTTAGAATCTGTTGTATTCCAGCACCAAATTTCTTCGACAACAGTTGAATTTATTGGACTATCGAGGAAGCTCATGATTTGAAGGAGTTGCAAGGCCTCCGGTCCTCCATTTTTCTCTTCCTTTAATTGTTTGAATGTCATTTCCCATGCAGCTGAAAGGGTCTTCTTGTACGTCGTATCCCATTGATTCATGCCCTCAGTCAAAATTTTCGCTTGTTCTTTCTGAAATTCTTGAATGTAGAGCTTGATTTTTTGTCGTAGCTCAAGAACTGTTTTTTTATGCCGACTGTGGTCAATATTGGAAGCCACCAAGTTCATGACCAGTGGGTAGCCCACCGTAATTTTATGTAGCCTCGTCAATTCTTCATCACATTCAGCTGGACTGACCCTAAATGCACTGCGGAAGAACGCCATTGAATCTTCAAAATTGAGCTCTTCAACTTGAAGAATCTTGATCTGATTTCCCCAATTTAGGGTCGAGGTGTTGGTGGTTATTAGGATGTAAGGATACCGTTGATTGGCAAACCTCTCCGTTCGAAGGTACTTAAAAATTCCAAAGTCATCTCCCTTTGAGTGGAGCCGCATGGCATTGTCAAAGATGAATAGCACTTTGCCGTAGTCTTGCTGGTTAATGTGGTGATAAACTTCTTTGACAAGGTCGACACCTGCAAGCTGTTGGTCAAGTAAATTGGCCCTCATTCTACTTGCGAGTCTTCGGAAGCTGTTGATGAGACTTTCTCGTGTTTTAGCGTTGATCAACGCCACATAAGTTATGCCGTGAACTTCGGCATCGGCAGCAATTTTGTAGGCTGTCTCGGTTTTGCCCATTTCGCCTAAGTCAGCAATGACAATAGATCGGTCCAAAACGTCACTTGTATCGACAGCTACATTGTCAAAGAATTTCCAAACAGCTTGGATAGTGTCCCCACGGTCTTTGAAATGCTTCGATGGATTCGACACGTCGAATCCAAACGGAGGTGGAGGCTCTCTGCTGACTTGACTTGTTCCTGAAGAGGAAGGCGAGTTGTTGAAGGTGTTATTGTGGACATTGATGTTGATTTTGTCAGCTTTGACAGCTTTCGATATCAAACCGACGGGACCAGTCTCGTTTGCCTTTCTTTTTCGGTTGCCCGTTTTTGAGCTTGCAGCTTCCGTGGATTCAATTGGATCCTTGGGATGTACACTTGAACCTTACAAATGGATACAGAGACTTTAGACATTTAGTTCCATATGTGGTTAGGTTGAAGATTGGAATAATAGATTGTTTTGTACTTACGAAACTCATTGATTTGGTTGCCTCCGACTGTCATGATTTCAGCCACATGATTGACGACGCGGCCATTTCCTGTATTAATCGCACGGTTCACTTCATCCTCCTTCACAATGTGTGACGTACTTATCGTACCAACAAGCGTGCCGGGTGGAGCTTCTACAAAAGCTGTGAAATAATTGTCAGCAGTTCTCCCTCGTTGGTTGGCTCTGGTCCAGCTTGATCCTACAGAATCGAATTTAATCAACATTAGTTGACATATGAAACTTTAAGCTCATTAAGACACAAATATCTTACTGCTGGATCCAGGCCTTTCAGTCTGAGGAGGATCGTACTGAGCCAAAGTGGGCGGCCCACCTTGATTATGAAGTTGATTTGTCTCCTGACGAACAATTATGTCTTGAGCGCAAATTCCTGCTGTGTTGCTACCCGCATCGTTGTGTAAATTTTGTTCAAGAGTGTCACTCCTGATTGTCCCATCACAGTAAATTCCAATTGCATTGCTCCCGGCTTGTGTTCCATTTGATTTGTCTGTCATTAAATTGTAAGAGGAGGGATGAAAGTTGTGTGAAATACACGAAAATAATTATGAGCGAAGGCGACCCAAATTCTGCTTTTTGTGAAGCTCATCGACGGCTCGAAATTTTCCACAGAGCTTCCCCTTTGCCAACTCCAGATTTCCCATGCTTGCTTAATCCCATCAGAAAAATTAGACTGTGATTTTCGAGTCCAAAATAAAAGTCTTAAAATGGTCTAAAAGATTCAACAAATTGTTTTTGAAAAGTTGCAAGAAATATGAAATTTTCATGGGGTCCCCTTACTTGACTCTAAATTTCCCAGGTTAAATCGAATCCCACAAGGAAAATTGGACTTTGAATCTCGAGCATTCGAAACTAAAATTTTGTACAGGTCCCTACCTATGCTCGGCTAGATTTTCCATATAAATTCCCAGTAGAAAATGACTTGAAACATTCACAAAGAAATTGAATTCTGCCTTTTCTGGTTTTGGGTCGCCTTAGTTAAGATTACATTATTAATTTATCAGTACTAAATTTCAAAGACGGTTCTCACCATTCAGTTTGCACTTTCGACCACCTGGAGATTTCTTCGGACCCATGATTAATGTGAGATTTTGGGTGAGTTTTTAGTGGACACAATTGGGAGTTTTGAGTGGAAAACGAGGGATTTTATCCGTCAGGATTTTCCCCCGTTTCTACCCAAAAAAATATTGGGAATCAAATCTCACTTTGTCATGCTTTGTTAGCTCTCACAATTTTCGGTTAAATTTCTGTAGAATTTGAAGAGAATTTTATGGACTTGCTGGAACTATCAAGTTTGTTGTTCCGCGAGTCTGGAAAGAAGACAACTGGCATCAGTCCCTTCCCGCTCTTTCTGTCAGTTGTTTTTCTCAACGGACAATAATTCTAATTTTGTAAACATTGGAGTCGACGTAGTTTTATTATTTGCCGCTAGACGACGTACTTTTAATAATTGCCGCTAGATGGCGTCGTAGTGCTTTTCTTGAGACAAGTGCCAGCAGATTCTCAATGCGGCCTAATAAATAACTTTTGAGAGTTGGCTTGTCTTGTGGGATTTAATGATGGATGATCGAGCTGATGTACTGCAAATTAAATGCAGATGGAAGGCACGCACAGTTCCATTTGAATCTGTGATTCCTCGTTCACTACACCGTTTAGCCAGCCGTAAGTTATGAAAAAAGCTTCTGAAGGGATAACAAAGTTAATATATTTATTGTTGAATAGCAAAATAAATACAAAAATGTTGGCAAAGAAAAAAAAATAAAAGCATTCAACATATAGTCGAAATAAAGTTGTAAATATATTCATCAAAAATAATAAAAAGACACAGTTCAATTTCTGCAGGAGTTGAACGGGTTAAATATTTTTAATTGGAACAAGCACATGCTTTAGCACCGCTTCCAACTCTCATAAAGATTGTCATCAGTCATCATCAACGTCATCACAGCTTGTATTTATAATCCCGGAATCCATAAAGATCAACGGAGGGATACTGATTACGCTCTTTCAAGCTCTCATGGTTGTACACCTTGAAACAAAAGAGAAAATAATATAAATAAATGTAGTAATAGTTTGGCTGTTCATAATTATTTAGGTGAAAGCTCCTAAATGTGCAAACCTCATAGAGCATGGACAAGAGCGATAAATTTTTGGCCTTCGCTCGAAACACTTGGTCAATGACCTCAAAATACACAGCTCCTGTTTTTGTATCGCGTTCAGCATCAAAATTTGGGCAAGTTGAATGGGCGATGAGAACATCTTGCAGGGCGGGTAGCTCTTCAGGTATATCAGGGACCGCAGGAGGGTCCTTTGAGCTTCGACAGGCTTGGACAATGAAGACTTTGGGTCGATTTCTAACCTCTTCATGCCTACTGAACTCGTAGACAATGTCATTGTACAAGTCCACTTCTTTAAGGTCGTCCATTAGGATTGAGTTTACTGCTTCGCCACAATGACTCATGATGATGATGAAGCATGAGCTGTAGTCTTCGTCTTTGATTTCTCCTCGAAATTTGTCCAGTTCCCCTTGTAGTTTCTGTAGAATGTATTGACCAAAATGTAATACAGCTTGAGACCAAATAAAAACGATTGATTGTTGCTGTTAAAATGCTTACACCGGAAGCGACATTCTCCTTGATAATGCAGTTGACATTCAAAAATTGGAAAAGTTTTCTCAATTTATCCGTGTCACCCTCAGCACCTTCTCTGTATTGGTCTTCGTACTCGGGGTCCGAGTTGTCGCCATTGAAGATATTGTTGATAATAAGGGCACAGCTTTTGTTTTTCAGCTCGTAGCAGCCGCTCTTATAAAATAAATTAATTAGCCATGCTAATGCTCTCCAACAAAAAAATTAGCTGACAAAAGATAATCTTTTTCTTGTTACCTCGGCAGGTCGGCATATATTGAAAATAGAGTCATCAGCCGTTGGATCCTTGGGACGTTCGCTTGAACCTGGCAAGGGATACAGAGATTCATTTATAGTTCTCATTTGATCCGGTCGTCAAAGAGTGGAATAAAAGCTTGATTGAGATTACCAATCTCATTTGTCTGGGTTCCTTCGACTCTTATTTTGGCATTCACGTGATTGACGAAGAGCCCTTCCCCAGTTCCCTTATTCCACCTGTTCACTTGATCCCTCATTACTGTCAATTCCCCACCCATCGTATTAATAAAGGTGCCGGGTGGAGCTGCTGCAAGAGCTTTAAAATTGTCAAGCACACTCCCTGGTTCGCTTGCTCCGGTCCGGCTTGATCCTACAAAATAGAATTTATTAAAAATTTATTGAAATGCGAAACTTGCGGCTCATTTAAGCCAAGGCTGTCAATCGGAAAGATATGAATTCCAATTCAGATAGTTTCCACTCATTTCCATTCTAATTCCAGTTCCAATTTTTGGAGTCTGGCTTCGTGAATTGGAATCCCGATTCAAATTAATCTGATTGGCCGATTCCTTTCCAATTCTAATTCCAATTCGAATTCTAATTGACAGCTTTAAAGCGCACCTGTCGTGGTTGTAAGAGGAGCCATGAAAGTTGGGTGATATAATCAAGAATATTTAAGAAAATATTCATAATTTTTCACTGATAAATTTCAAAGAGTATGTGCTCACCATTCAGTTTCCGTTTTTTAGTTTCTCCAGAATTGTTCAGACTCATGATTGATTTTAGCGGCTTGGCTTGAGCAGTTGTTCGTACAGTCAGATTTTAAAAGCAAAATGAATTTGAAAGGCTTGAATTTGTAGTTTCAAAAAAATCGTGAGTGAGCCTTCAGACGACGACGACGACGACCTGAGCTTCCTTGCAGGCTGCTGTGAGTCAACTGACATGTGTGTCAACAACTGTCAAATAATTAAAAAAAAATGCCATCCCATGTTTCCCGCTACTGTATTCCCTTCACCCTTCACAGGCTGATCCAGCTGTAAAGTGTCACACTATGCAAAGTCCCATCCAGCATATCCCGGCCCTTCTAAGGCTATAGGCTATAGAGCCCTGTGCACTATGTTAAGGGCTGTGCATGAATTTTTTGTGAGTTGACATTCTGTGGGTTATGAAATTATGCTGGAGAGGGAGCCGATATCCTTAGGGCAAAGAATAAAAATTTCAGCTGCGATTGTTGTCGTCTATGACTTCATGATTCAAGGTTGACATTGAGTGGGTCATCCTGACATTCTGCGGGTCATCATGACTTTCTATGGGAGTGGGAGTTGACAATGTCTGGGATTTTGCATTCTTTGAGTCATCAGAATATTCTGTGGGTCATCGTGACATTCTATGGGTCATGAAATTCTGTTGGGAGTTGACATTCTGTGGGAGTCTAGGATGTAGACACTCATGTCCCTTAGGATGTAAGGGACATGAGTGGCGGCACATGATTTATGATGTTGATTTGATTGTGAAGTTTTGGGCAGTTTGTTAATGATAGTTTGTGTATTGCAGGTAATCCAATCGGATTCCTCGGATTAGGAAATATGCGAAGTAAATATGGCAGCAAATCTTATGAAGAAAGGTCACTCCTGTGCTGGATACGACATCAACTCTGCCGCTACTGGAGCCGCTGGATGACTTGGTGCCAAGATTGCATCTTCATCCGTACTTGTAGTGTTCTCCACGGCCAATATGAAGCAATTAGCAGCCATCTTGATGACAGTCTGCACAGCTTTAAAGCTACGTACAAATTTGTCACACTCTAAAGGATTCAACACGACACTTCTTCTTGCTAATTATAAATTATCGCTTGGCATGTGAGTAGGAAGATGCTTGCGCATGAAGTCAAGGAACAGATGAGATGTGTGGATGATGAGAGAAGCACAACAATAAGACTAGTACAGAGATGATAGTAGTGCCAGAATGGTTGATGGATAGTTAGTAATAAAGCCGTGATTGAGGGAATAGTGCGAGTAAATTGGATCGGATTTAATAGTTGTTCACTTCATGGGCTCGACCCACCAACTAACAGTTGACATTCACATTATTAGCCTCTGCAGCCTTACAGTAGGACTTAGCATACTAGCATTAGCATACTATGATAATGACAGAGTACAGAGCATGGACAAAGGTCGGTAGCACATCAAGTGATGCCACAAACGGAATTAAGTCTCAAGTTTCTCCCTTTTTTCGGCGATCCCATAACAAAATCTGTCTCTTTTCGACTCCGGGGCTGGGCAGTACAGTTCGTATCTGTCGTCCCAGCCTGGAACTCTTTCATAAAATTCATCGTGTCTCCTGTACGGATTCGAATTCCAATTCCGTTGGGCCTTGATGTCTGACTGAGAGGAAATAGTGACAACGTTTATTGTCCTTTGTTCCATTATAAAGAAGAGAGTTGGAGCATAGAGTACTCCACCGACACGGGACCACGGCGGGAATCCGAGATTCAAAAATAGCGGGTTTGAGCTTGATAAACTTTTTGTGGCTTCAAGGGAAATTGAAATTTAATCATTAGCCCCGTGTCAAATCTATGACACGGAATTCTGATTTTTATTTACAAAGAAAATCAAAATCTACTTGCTACAAAATTCCCCATGAATTCAAGTGAACACAAAGTCGTTGAAAAGGTTCAACAGTGCGGCGAGTTTAGTTTCAAGTTTTTTTTAAGAGTATATACATTCCTTGTGACCTGACCTTTCAAAAAGGTTCAGAGACCTGCTGATCATCGACACAAATTAATGCTCTACATTCAGGAATTCAGGATCCAGTTCGACACAAGTTTTGTTAATCAAATGGACGTCTACGACCTTTTCTCGGGTCATGGCTTCTCTTTATTTACTGTCAAGCGAAAGGATTTCAATAGTCCGGCTGTTTTTTGGATGTGGCTTGAATGAGCTCTCACAATTAGGTAAATTTTTACCAATTTTTTTTAAAAGACAGATCGATTTCAACGGTGTTTGACCTCTTTGAATTTTTTGGGGGAACAGGTTACCAAGCAGCTCGACCCAACGCCCACTTGAGGGGGACTTGAGTGGTCAAAATTGTCACCAGTGGCAACTCCTGCTTGGCCGTGTCAGGTATGCGAGTCCTTTGGGTCATTTAAGGACCTTCGTGGTGTCATTTGTGACCCTAATGATCCAATTTTTTTCTAGGACAAGGCGAATAGTTCGGGTGGGATGCAAGCAAAGGCCATGTTAACCCGCCGAAAATTAGCTCGACCTTCGGCAGCTCGACAGCACACCAAGGTGACAGCTCGACCTTTGACATAGGCTGTAAGTTACCTGGTGGAAATGCCTAAATTTCTCTAAACATTTCGTCTACATTTATTTCAAGAATCACTTGAGGTCAGAGGTCAAAGTAAGTTTCAATTTCTTGTTTTTTCCAGCCAGCCAAAAAACCCGAAAAGGCCGAGGCGCCAGCTGCAGATGCTGGAGGAGCCAAAAAGGAAATCAAGGCTCCAGCTGCTGCTCCAGCTCCAGCCCAGAAACCCGCAAAATCCCAGTGAGATTTTTATTACGGGATTTAATATGGGAAAATTCAAGGCAAGTAAGGGAGGACCACCTGAATATTTGAATATTCTACCAACTTGAAAAAAGGACTACTTTTGTCAGTTTTTGGCTTGAAAATGGAAATTTAATGTTCCTTGTGGGATTTTCTGTTATTGTGCTTAGTTTTAAAAGCAGAACCCACGTTTAAAAACAAAGCAGAATTTGGATGGCCTTATTCGTCACTTTAAAAGCTGTCCAAAAGCAGAAAATGCAAAATAATTGAGCGGAATAATAATGATGGTGAGTCGACTGAAATAAACGAGAAAAACCACACCAATAAATCGGGATGGCCAAAAGCAAAATAACGCGGAATTTTGAGTGAAATCCGGGGGATCCGAAAAGTGAAAAAGTAAAGCCGGATGGACGGTTAGTTTTAACCCACCGACTTATTTCAATTAATTCATTGCTCTCTCTATCTGCTACGTTAGATGTTGAAATACTCATTTCGGCTTTTGGTTCCCCTCATTTCCTACAGATACAACTTTTATGCTTTTGGCTCAACTGCCGCACTTATTTATACTTTTGGGTCCACTCACTTGATATTGGGATCTTCTATGGGGAGGAGCATGGCCTCGCTATGGATCTCATTCTCTCCCACCTCCATCAACTTGGATGACCTTTCTGGAGTGGAACTTACAGCCACTTGAACGGCCGAATTTTCATTTACATTGTTCTCTCAGCATTAGGACAATTTTCCAAGCACCAATTGGATTGCATCTGCTGCTAAAGCCTATCCAACTTTTTGAGCTTTTGTATGAATGATGCTCGATGGAAATCCGAAATTATTTTTCAACGTCTCAAATTTTAGGAGGAAAAAATTAAGGAAACTTGGAGCACTTTATTTAATCCCTTCCATAGCATCAACATCATCCTGTCCATCTGACAGCAAAAGGTACAGTAATTGC
>JAQIWI010001009.1:0-19928 GCA_034698825.1 Deuterosminthurus bicinctus | reverse complement strand
TGCAAAAAGAATGTCAGCATTATTTCATAAAAAAGAAAACATGTACGTACAGATTGTTTCAACGGACGTACAACAATTTGGTGCGGGGCGAATAATAATGGTGACCTGCTTAGATTTTAATCGTCGTCGTCGCTCTTTTTATATTTAAACAAAATAAAATAAAAACAAAATCAATCAGCATTTTACGTTATGCGCGACTGCGAAAGTGTGCATGTGTGTAGGTGCTGACTGATCCATCATATTACATGCTTTGAGTTTTTCTGCACAATTATATTATTGTGATGCTGATAGTAGCCAAAGAATGAGTATATAATATGATGAAAAATTCCAATGCTAGTCTTTGTGATATGAGTTTGGTGCGTAATGAAATTGATTTGCAATCTCTCTCTCTCTCTCGCTTTATGTTCAAGAGCACACAGTTTGCACAAATATATATGCTCACCTGTTGTAATAATAGAAATAAAATTGTACGAAAATGGGTTTCAAGAGTGTAAGCTAGAAGTATTTAACTATACCGTAAGCCAGATTAAATTCATGGAGTGAAGGGAGGAACGAGTGTGATGGCATGGTTGAACTTGACAATTATTACTGCTAAAAAATTAATTCTAAGAAAAATCTTCTTTGCCAAAAATGATATTACATGTAAAAGTTAATATAAAGTTATAATAAAAGGTTGCAAAAAATAAGCTGATTGTGTCTTTTTTCTATTAGTCTTGTTCCCAGAAATGTTTCACAATCCCTTCCGCACCGGAAGAAGGCAGGAATGACAGGAACTTTATTATTAAATTTAATTCAAAATGGGGCAAAATGAATTGTGTCAGAAGTGGGATTCGAACCCACGCCCTCATTCGAGGACCAGAATCCTCCAATGATTCACTATGAAGTGAACAAGCTTTCGCTTGAGTCTGGCGCCTTAGACCACTCGGCCATCCTGACATTGATGTTCAATAGTGCTTTTCTTCAACCCTTCCAGTCAATGTAAATACTATCTCCAACTGATAAAAATAGCTACAATAGTGCTATCAAATCAAGCTACCAAGAATATTATATTGAAGCCTACGCAGCACTTTCTTTAGTATAACCTACAACATAGTATTCATGTTCTCAGAAAAAGTCTTTTATATCTCTCTCTGCCCTACTGCTGTCGAGTCAACATTTGAAACTAGAGCGAAAGGAATAATGTGGAAGACCAGACTTTACACTGAGGGATTCATGGATTATTATTAGTTACGTGTGTGTATACTTTGATGTTACAGCAAGACGAGTTCAGAATGGCCGAGCGGACTAAAGTGTCCCGAGGGGTTAATTTCGTGAAAAGCTTTGTATGCTCGTGTGAGCACCAGGTTGAGTTTGCACAGTAGACGATAATCCGAATGACTTCATCACAGACGGAAGTAATGTTCGTGAAGCCACATTTGGCTCTAAGGCTACAGAGTGTCTTTAAACCCATGATGATTATTTCATTTGTCACCAGTAGTACCTTATTTTGCTTTGCTAGTACGTTGTTACATGAAATCCTACCATATGTACCCAGAGCCTGTGGCTAAGGCCTTTGAAAATGTTGGGGTTGTCATGTTTCAAATTTTAGCACGTAGGAGGAAGACCGACTGGCCTAGAGCTGTGAAGGGACTCCTTAGCAGCTGAGGCTTTGATTTACCCAACCGTACGGTCCTATTGTAAATAGAACTTTAGTGGTTTTTTGTAGAATGATTTTGCAATGCACTCTAAGCAACGAATTGAGTTGGATTTTTAAACCTTGCAGATGTTGCGAAATATGCAAACTAGAACGTTAGTGCCAAAGACCTTACGACCAATTGCATTGGACAACTACCCAACCTGCATAACGTAGCTAAAAAAAATACAGTGCTAACACAAAGTGGCGTTGAGGTTTAACGTACGGTCCACCATGAAAACATCCACACATTCGCGCGCTCTAATAATACTCTACCATTAGGATCATTTCTCTTAACAGTCAGACTCTTGAGGGATACGGGAGAAAGAGACTCATTTCCCTGTCATGATAATTATCCTTGGAAAAGGTGCGTGATAGCGGGCATAAAAGTCATTAGAATGCTAATTGCCGCCACAACGGGACCTCTCATCTTAGTTAATTTCCCCGAATAGCTGCCACGCCTTGCCATAATCATCCCAAGATTAATGAGGACTTGACCGGAAATGAGAGGAGCTTCGTCCTGAAGCATGAGGGTAACTCTATCCTTGGACCGTGTGCAAATATGCCGGGTGAGCAGGCCTGAATCGGGTACAATTGGGTGAGAGAGGGGAGCCAAAAAGATATGAATTTTAGGTATTAGGCAAACTTGTGTAGAAAGGATGGATAGAGTTTTTATGTGAAGCCATAAATGTAACGGTTACGAGCGTGTTGGCAATTCTCATTATCACGTCTCTCTTTTGCGACCTACACGTCCGCGTATGTAATTTGGATGTGAGGCTGGGTGAATTGAAACGGAAGCTTTTACTCTGGCGTTGCGAGCTCTGTTTATCTATCGACCCGTTAATTATTCCAATTGATCCCATCTTGCTCCTAGGGTTCCAGCAATATTATTCTTTTCGTCGCAGCCTCTGGCGCAACTTGTTTGTGTGCTCACCTTTGTTGTTTTAATTATTTATCCAAAGTTCTCACTCATTAAGTCACGTCTTACACAATGAACATTAACATTGTGGATTGCCTTCGGCGCTGTGCTACTGACGTGCACAACTCCGAGAGTGCTGTCGAGTTTGCTACAACAACTGAAAAACATCAACAGGCCGACATATGTCTGTTGAGGGAAAGTCCATTCCGGATTCTCCGTGTAAGTTGCTCCGGGATTTCTGCTTCAATATCCGGCGTCCTACGTAAATTTCTGTGCCCTACAGGTTGCAGAGAGCGGTAACGTAAAAGAGTTCCAGCGAATTTTGTCAAATGATTCCGGCAAGCTTAATGTAAGGGACAGCCGAGGTCGTGCAGCTGTGCATCAAGCCACTCTGCACAATCATGTGGCCATTCTTCAGGTCATCGTTGCCTTTGAGGGTAACTTAGACTTGCAAGATTCTCAGGGTAACACGGCATTGCACATTGCGGTTAATTCAGAAGCACCGGAGGCATTAGAGTATTTGCTTCTCAGGTACAATAATTATTGCCGTCACAATTGCAGGCTTTTATAATTTACAGTGCTATAGAAACGAATTGCTTATTTCAGCGGTGCTCAAGCAAGTATTTTAAATGAAAAAGTACAAACACCTGTGCATTTGGCATGCGAACTGGACAAGTCCCAAGCACTTGGCATCATTTCACGTTTCCCTGCGCTATTCAATCCAGATCAACCTGGCGATCATGGCAGGACAGCACTTCACATTGCGGCCATTATGGACCATGCAGAATGCATGCAGATTTTGGTTGGCTATAATACCTATTAAAATACTTAAAATCTCAAGCTTTTCTAATCAAGAATATACGCTTGTAAAACCCATTGTCGCCCAAAGGTTAGAACAGTATGTAGAATGATGACTTGATTTTTTATCAAAATAACTTCCATAAGCTGTACGACATGGGCGCATCTCCACGCCGGACTGATCGCCATGGTTTCTTTGCAATCCACGAAAGCGCCAAACACGCCTCATCTCGTTCCATGGAAATTCTTCTTGGATGGGGAGAGGCACACGGATGCTGCCGTGAAGAGATGATTAACTTCTTTGATGCTGAGGGAAACGTTCCTTTGCATTCCGCTGTGCATGGAGGAGACCTTAGAGTATGAAAATTTACATAGAGAATTAAAGACGATGGTTCGTGATACTTTTAAACTAATGCAGGCTGTCGAGCTCTGCCTGCGATCTGGAGCAAAGATCTCCACACAGCAGCATGACCTTTCAACGCCAGTACATCTCGCATGCTCTCAAGGAGCCTTTAAAATTGTGGAACTCATGTTTTCGGTCAGAACCTAAATCGAATTTCATTTCATTAGCAAGATCCAATGATGCATTTGCGTCTGATTTAATGTTTGTGGTGATAGATGCAACCGGAGGAGGTGGAAAACTGCTTGAAATCATGCGACCTCCAGCGCATGACGCCGCTTCATTGTGCTGCAATCTTTGATCATTATGCTCTCGTGGACTATTTGATCACACAAGTACACTTGTTGAGAACATCAACGAAGGAATTGACAGTTTTAAATTAATTAATTTCTATTTGCAGGGTGCTCATATGAACACACAGAATAAGGACCGACGAACACCATTGCATTTGGCTGCAACTAGGAATGCATGGATGACTATGAAGATGCTTATTCGGCTAGGAGCTGATATCAGTCTAAAAGATAAGGACCATCGGAATGTTCTCCATGTCCTTATTATTCACAACGGCGAAATTGAGAAGATTTTAGATCACGAAATAGCAGTGAGTTTTCATTCGAAGTTGCCATGATGACGTTCAACACTAATGATTTTCTTTATTAAGTGGCGTTGGAACTCACCGATTTTCTATTGCAGACTCTTTTCATCCCAATTTTAGAAGATCAGGACAAGCTCGGAAACACGCCGCTTCACTACGCAGCCAAGAAAGGGCAGATAAAATCCGTGGAAAAGTTACTCACTCTCGGAGCCAGCATACTAGCAAGAAATCATGACGGGGAAAATATATTCCACCTTGCCTGTCGCTATGGCCGCTTCCACATTGTACAGCAAATACTCCGGAACGAGCAAACCAACTCGGTGGTGAATGAAGCAGACGGTCGAGGGCGCACTTCATTACACATAGCAGCAAAAGAAGGTGAAATTTTAATGCACAATTTGAAATACACAACGGTGAAAAGTTAAACAAGATCAATGTGGGGACACAGTCCCATTGCTACTCCGCCCACCAAAGCTTGCTCTGCTTGATGCTGGAGATCTTTCCCGACTTCTCGTGCGATCAAACCGATCTCGTCTCCCATCAGGTCGATTACTTCGATCATCACGATTGCTGTTGTTGCTCATACTTCTGTTGTTCCAATTCTGATTGCGGCCCCAATTGTTGTTATCATTCCGCCGGCGCATAGGCCTTTGCGGGGACATTTGCCAATTATTATTAAAGTTGCGACGAGGGATGCGCTGAGGAGAGCGATTATTGTTGCCATCAAAGCGTTGCTGATTATTCTGATTGTAACCCATCTTCCTCATACCATTTTGCTGATCATTATTGTTGGCATGCATGTGGTTGCATCTTTTGCGTGGTGAGCCATTATTGTTGTTGCCATGATTGTTATTCACTCCAGAGCCATTGTATCTAGGATTATTGTTGTAAGCATTCGTGCTATTCGTCCCAGAACGCCGCATTGCTTGAGCTCTTTCTTTTCTTAATTGCTCCTTTTCTCGTTCCAAACGCTCGATTTCGGCTCGTTGCCGTTGCAATTCACGCTTCATCAGATCTTGTTGCTCACGAGCGAGTTTCTCCCGTTCTTCTTTCAGCCGTCGATTCTCATTTTCCAATTGCTTGAGCCGATCATTGTGTCGGCGCTCTTTCTCATCATCATCTAGCTTGGCTTTCTTTCGAGGAGACCGACTACGGCGCTCGCGAGATCTAACATGACTGCGTGAGGACGAAGATGTTGCTGATTTCTCTTCATGCCTTAAGTTTCGCGGTTTCTGTGATGAGGTTCCAGCAGCCGTACTGGATTCTTGACCAGTCCATGCATAGGTAGCTTCGTGTCCACTTGAGTACAACGGTGGAGTGTAGGATTGGTCATTATTACCGTCGCCAGCGACAATCTCACCCTCTTCTTGGGTATCCATGGCATAATTTCCATATTGATAAGCTGAACGACTTGGATGATAGTATTGATATGAGCCGTCTGAAGCCGAACTGCACATAGTCATCATATTCGGGTCGGAAGCCGCCATGTAAGGGTAACTGCTGTATCCTCCTGATGAGCCCGCCACCGTTGATACTGATTCAGACGCAATGTGCGATTCAGGTACGCTTGTTGTGGTCTCTGTAGAGAAAAATAGGAATCATTGCCTCAATAGTTTCAAATCAAGTATTGATTTTTGAAGTCCGTGTCTTCCAATTAAAATTAGAACAGGTCATGGAAAAGCAAATCAAAATCCTACCCTCGCTAGCTGCCTTCTCTCGCTTTAAAGCTGCAATTAATCGAGCCACAAGAATTTCTTTAGTCCCTTCACAATCCTCTCCTCTTCTTTTTAAATGACGAACAATACTGTCAAGGGACAAGTCTGAAATTTTCTTCCTGCCTGAGGCTTTCTGCTGCTGCGGGGGCGCCGACTCTGAGGTCGTTGCCGATGTAGACATATTTTTCCTAAAATTGTCCTCACTGTAACGAAATAAAATAGAATTGCATAAGTAATTAAAATTAATTTGGGCTCTGTTGATTTTCCTGATTTTCTGTCTCTGCGCGCAAAATTCTCGAGGGGATTCAAATTGTTTTGATTTATTCAGCGCTTAAATCGCTTGAGGCCAGCTGTCGCTTGTGCGAGATTTAGATCCTCTGGGTCGGGCCACACGCTGGAACAGCCATATTGCGCTATGCTAAATAGCTAATACGCCTGAGAAAAACTACACGAAAAATATAGAACATAGTAATAACAAAAACTAATTTCTAATGATGAGAGATTCTTTAAAAGGTCACCTTAGAGTTGTTCAGATTCTACTGAAGAAAGGAGCGTTGCTTCATCGGGATCACGATGGCCGTAATCCTTTACATTTGGCAGCTCAAAATGGCCACCGGGATGCGATGAAATTGATCCTGTCAATTCATTCGCATTTGATTGACCAAATCGACAAGGACGGGGTATGTGTATACAGTTCAACCTGTTGTTAGGAACTGGAGAAATACAAAGTTTATGGAGATAGCATGTCATTAGAGAATTTCTTGACATCGTTTATCTCATTAAATATGCATTATTTTCATGCGAGAGAACGGAAGGAGGATTTAGAAGAAGGGCATTGAAAGGGGGGCGATCGATTGTGTTTACATTAATTTGCCTCGTTTTTCTTGTTGGTTATATACTAGAACACTCCTTTGCATGTGGCCACAATAGAGAATCAAGCGACTGCCGTTGAGCTCCTTCTCAAACTTGACTGCCATTTGCTGTACAATTTCAATGGATTCAGTGCTATTGATTTTGCTCTGCAAAATAAATATGCTGAAGTGGTGAACGTGATGGTGACGCATCCCTCGAGGTATATAGATTTACATGGGTGGTGTTTGTATTTGCACAAGCTAATGGGGCGTATGGGTCTTTAGGGGAGATGAAATTTTAAACTTGACATCAGGCAAATATCCTTCCATCATGATGGCACTCGTCGCATTCATGCCTTGTGTTGCTGCCGAAGTTCTTAACAGGTGTATTGTTCACTCGGAGAAATCCGACTCCGAGTGTTATCAGGTATTGTAAGCGTATAGAGAGAACAGTTTCGTGATCACACGCGATGGCAAAGAGCTTATAAGTAAATTGAGACTATGACAGTATCGATTTCTTTTTCTAGGTCAAGTATGACTTTAAATGGCTGTCATTACAACCTGAGCCGGTGGAGGATTCCAAGGTTAAGACAGGAAAGGATGAGATTTGTGTGGGTAAACTTCCGGCTCAACATCAGCAGCACCTTCCTATTCTAAATGTAAAATTTAAATCCAGCCAGGTTTACTTTGGCTGTATGGATTTTCATAATGCTAAAAAGTTTTTGATGCAGGGTATGGTGCTGTTTGGTCGTGTGGACCTACTTTCCCATGATTTGTCGCAGAAGTACTTGCAAATGAAATGGAATGCTTATGGAAAGTACTTCCAATTGGCCAATCTGCTGCTTTACCTTCTTTATTTGGTCATACTGACAGCATTTGCAACGAGCTCGTACAACAAGGATAGCCATCATTACAACCAAGATGGTATTCTGACCGCTATGCACCTGAATTATGACCGTAATTGTTCGGGACAGGTGAGCGGAACGAATTTCCTGCTCGCGGAAGTAATCGCGCAGCATGACCAAACTAATCCGCTAGCAAAAATGAAGTGGCGTCAAAGCTTTACAATACTGCATTGCAAAACTTCGATCCGCTTTTATTGATATTAACTCAAACCCCTTTTTTTCAAGGTCAACCCAACATCCAACGGCCACTGCATCATTAAACGTTCCTTTTCCGATTGGGAAACCCTCCTGTGTATCTTAATTGTCACCGTATCCCTGTTCAACATTGCCAGAGAAATCGTCAACATTTTCAGGCATCGAGTACTCTACACATTCAACTTTGAAAATGGGTAACTTAATTCACACAATACTCTTGGGTTGTATTGTGTGTCTGAATTTAATTTTGGATTCAAGTGTTTGGTGGGCAATGAACATATCGAGTATCTGCATGGTGATAATGCCTCGAATAATGGACGAGCCACTTCAGAATCCAAGTGCCTCCTTGTCAGCCTTTCTCTGTTGGTTTTACTTACTCGTATTTCTCCAGAGGTAAACTACAAAGAAAGATAAATTCGCACAGTCACTTCAATAATAATTGCCAGGTCCGTAATAAAATGACTGCTTCAATGTGAATTAGGTTCGATATGGTTGGAATTTACGTCGTCATGTTTCTTGAGATTCTCTACACGCTCCTACGTGTGTTAATGATTTTCTCCATACTTATAGTGGCGTTTGGGTTGGCCTTTTACATTCTACTTTCAAATGTGAAGAATTTTACAATATAAACGTACGTTAAGATGAGATTATGAGGGAAATTTACTAGGTGTGTTTGTTTTCTCTGGCAGGGAAAGCACATTGCATTTGAAAATATAAGACTTTCACTTCTCCGCACATTCGCTATGATGCTGGGGGATTTGGACTTTATGAACAGCTTTCTCTATCCACATTATTGCTACAAGCTTGAGACTACGAAGGGAGTTGGAAAGAATCATACAACTTTACTTGGGGAGTGCAAGTATCCACAAAGATTGCCACATCCGGATATGTCGTTCCTCATGTTGGGACTATATATGCTCTTGATGCCTATTCTTCTTATGAATCTGCTGATTGGTATGAGATTTAAAATACTGAAGGATTCGTAATATTAGTAAGTTTTAAATGTTTTTAGGCCTCGCTGTTGGTGACATTGAGTCTGTGAGGCAGAACGCGCAATTGAAAAGGCTGACGATGCAGGTAATCTTTAACGCCACTAAGAACAAGAAGCATAATTATTCAGACACCTCGAGGAAGTTGAAATGCTTCAGCTTCATTGAAACAAAATACCAAAGCATAGCGAATTTTTGCTTCAGGTTGACCTGCACACAAGCCTGGAGAAATCCCTCCCCGAATTCATCCTCCGCCGTGTGGATAAGAAAGAAATAATTGAATACCCGAACGCCCGCAAGGTCCACCTTGGTCTCCTCACAATAGAACGTGTTTTCAAGTATTTTCAGCCTAAAACAACTGCAAAAGGTGCTCAAAATTCCGTTACCATGCCTCCAATCATGACATCAACAATCTAATCTTGAAAATCTTACAGACGATAAGCGTGGAAATAAGCCATTGGATACTGTCACTCATGCTATTCAAGACGTCCGTACCGCTGTCAACATTCTCAGTTATGATGTAGACAGCTTGAAAACTCTTATCCCACTCGTTCGGCAGATTTGTCATGTGAGAATGTTTGCATAACAAATCTTGAAAAGTAAATAATATGCTTGATATCTGTAGAAACTGGAGATTTCAACAGACACGGATTTCATTGACGAAGGAAGTCAAGTTGAAGAAGCAAACTTAATGGCGGATTTAGGCGGTCGATTCTTCCGCGGGGTAACTGTGCGGAGAACCAGGAAATTGCCACCACAAAGAAGCGACTCAGAAATATTTTAATGAGCATTTTAATGAGCAGTGTCCATGCCATAATGCTTCATGCCTTTAAGATTGTTACAGCTTAAGCCAATGGGGCCGAGTAAATATCGAGGCATCTGGATCTACGCATTGGATGTGGAATATGTAATCACAGCTAGCTTATTAACACAGGCCTTCTCGCGTGCTATTAATCATCCACTTAATATGATACGCTATTATCAAAAGATGTTGTCCTCCAGATTTGGATAAATACTCAAAATCTGAATCACAATGCAAACCTACACACTCTGAGTATCATCACGGGGCTAGAAACTATAACCTCTTCAGTCATGAGATTTGAGATTCATGTCACATTGTTCTTTTAAAAAAAAATCTCTTATCGTCACAAAACAAATAAACCTTTCGACTGGCACTCAACAAATTTTTATAATCTCTTTCATTCTTTTTCCAGTGTGCTAGCAGTGAACAATCACTTTTAAAATGATCAAACTTTATGGTTTATTGACCCTTTGGGTCACACTTTACTGTGTCAGCGAGTCCTCAGGGGCGAAAATTCTATCGATTTCCTTCGTCTCCAGCAAAAGTCATTTCATTGTGTACAAACCATTGCTTCACGCTCTGGCCGACCGAGGTCATGAAGTCACCATTGCATCGCCCATTAAAGCCGACAGACAGAGAAAGAATGTGAAGCACTATCAACTCTACGACCCAGAAGAAGACTCTACTACACAGTTACCCAACATGTTTGAACTTAAAGAGCAAACTTCAAGCAGTTTTTACACATATTTGGCATGTCCATTCTTGCAGTTTCGTGATTTCTTTGCCGCAGGATGTAAAAAAGGTTATGCAAGTCCAATTGTAAATGAGATTCGAAAGGAAAAATACGATTTAATTATATTCACTCCGCTCTTCAACGACTGCTTGTACGGGCTCATCCATGAACTAAATACAACAACAGTTTTGTTAAGTCAGATTGCCATTTTGCCTTGGGTCGCTGAGACTTTTGGTGCTCCGACGCTACCATCTTTTAATCCGTTACTGTTTTATGGATTCACTGATCAAATGACATTTTCGGAGCGTGTCATCAATTTCCTGGGGATTCTTTACTATCAAATTGTGCTCAAATTTTATTATCATCCATTTGCTGAGAAACTTTATCGCGAGAACGTGAATCCGAATGCACCGTCAGTGAAAGAAATTGAAGCAAATGCGAGCTTAATTCTTGTCAATAGTCATATTAACTTTGTGCCTCCGAGGCCGATGATGACGGATATTATTGAGGTCGGAGGAATGCACATGAGACCACCGGGGGCCCTACCCAAAGTAAATCATATATGTAATATCAATTCAGATTAACCAGTGATATTCGTTCATAGCTGATTTTTATTTCATTGACAGGATCTTCAAGATTTTTTCGACGGTGCGGAGCATGGCGTAATTCTCTTCAGCATGGGTTCATTCTTGCAAGGAAGTACAATGCCTGAAAAATACCGACTAGCTTTCGTTCGGACTTTTGCCCGTTTGAAGCAACGTGTGATTTGGAAATGGGAAACTGAAACAATGGCTGACTTGCCAGCAAATGTGAAGCTAAGTAAATGGCTTCCGCAACAAGATGTCCTGGGTCACAAGAATATCCGATTGTTCATCACACATGGAGGGCACGGAGGGACAACGGAAGCGCTGTACAATGGAGTTCCTCTGGTCGGTATCCCAATGTTTGGAGATCAGCTGTGGAATATGGAGCAGGCAACAAGGAAGGGATTTGCTTTGTCATTGAAGCTTGTGGATATTACTGAGGATAGACTGTACGAAACAATCAATCGCGTTTTGACTGAACCCACGTAAGACATGATTTCTGGATGACTAATTATTCAAGAATGGGATTTTAATTTCAGCTCTCTTATATAGTTTCAGAGACAGAGCCCAGTTTTTGTCTCAACTATATCACGACAGTCAGGAGAAGCCTTTGGACAGAGCAATTTATTGGGTAGAGTATGCTTTGCGTTATGGAGGTGCAAGACATTTAAGATCCGCAGGACGGGAGCTAAACTTCTTGCAGTACTACTCACTAGATGTGATGACATTTTTAACTATTGTTGTTTTAAGTGTCACTGTCATCAATTTGCTAGTTGTAAGGGCGATTTTAAGGAAACTTTTCGGCTCTTCAAGTAACGTAGCAAAGGCTTCGAAAAACAAGAAAAAGAATTAGTTCGGCCGCACAGCTTGGATTAAATCGAAAGAAACAGTGTACAGGGTCCCACTTAATACCTTTCTACCCTTCTACAACAGTAACCACTGAGCCGATGTTTCTTATGTATAGCTCATTTTGAAGATAATTTAAGTGTGGATCTATTCCACTTTACATTTTCAAAATTGGTTGAAAAACAGCGAAATGGCAGGTAAAAATGTGGAGAAAGGTCGAATTCTGAGAAATGAATCGGCAAGGTCGATTCATTTCAATCACTACTGAACCGATTTTTGTCCAATATGGCTCATTTTGAAGATAATTTCATTGTGGATCTGTTACACTTTAAATTTTTAAAATCGGCTGACAAAAAACGAATCTGCAACCAAAAAAACAAAAAAAGTCAAAAACGGAATTAATCCGTGTTCCCCACCACCAGCCCAACACAGCCACCAATCGGCCCGGAAATGACATCAGGAGATTCCGAAATGTCACCACATCGTTTCTCATGTCTTCGAGCACGACGTGGAGCGCAGACTTGAGTTCTTGCAGTTTCCCATCGTTATTGGGAAAGTGAGTCGATCTTGCCGATTTATTCTCAGAATTCGACCTTTCTCCACATTTTTACCTGCCATTTCGCTGTTTTTCAACCAATTTTAAAAATTTAAAGTGGAATAGATCCACAATTAAATTATCTTCAAAATAAGCTATACATAAGAAACATCGGCTCAGTGGTTACTGCTGTAGAGGGGTAGAAAGGTATTAAGTGGGACCCTGTATATTCGGCAACTAAATACATGGTAGGTTCGTTATGTATGCTAAAAGTGCAGCTGTTTTAATAAATTACAAATGTAGCCATTGATTTGTTATTAGGTTTCAAACTCAAACCAGGGTAACGAAACTGTCATTAGCAATACATTCATTCAGTTCTACTAGCTATTGCGAAACTGGACCAATATTATGATATACGTCACTATTGAAGATGCAATCTGTAGTATCAAAAACATTGGTTAACGTACTAGACAACCGTATTACTCATGCAGCATACTTTTCAAATTGACTTACAGACGTTAAAATTCCACGATTCAAAGTAATGTATCTTCCAGGAGCAACTGATGGAGGATCTGTAGTCACCCGAGTCACAAACATCTGTAGCTAAAGTTCAAAAGAACTTATTTAGACGACCATACATCAATGACCAATGACGGGCTATCATAAATCTTCCTCTGAAAATAACTTACTTGCGTGTGAAGGTACCCAGGAAGCAGGCGCATGTCAAAAAGGCACACCTCATCCCGAACTTCTTTTGCAGCAACTGTCACTTCGGAAGTTGACAAGACAACAAGAAACATCTGAGCACCATATGATATTGCAGGAATGCCAAGGACAATAGCCGTAAATCCAAGTGAATTCAAAATTCTACACATACTACAAAACATATACAGCAATACTGCAAAGCAGCACAGAAGCATTTGCAATGCTAAAGTCAAGCTAAACGTCCGAGTGTACTTATTAACCAGATGCTCAACGGTATGAAAAGCAGCCAAAAGTTTTTCAATTCGTTTGACTACTGAAGAGTCGATAGTCTTCGTCTGACTCTCACCCTCAGACGTTCGCATTGATTTCATTTTGTTTGCGATCATTCTGAAGCTGAGCGCGTAGATTCTAGGGTAGAAAGACAATAGCAAGGGGTAGGAAAAGTGCAGATTCGTCACCAAAATTATTGTTCCTCCTGATGTAGTGAGCAGGATTGCATCGGACACGTCCACTTGGTTGAACATTTGATGATACGCCGTAAAATTAGCTGTCGATGGGAAAACTAATGCAGAAAGAATGGTGGAGCTTGTTATCATTGCTATTATTCCCATGTAGCTAAGACCGATGGCCATGGAGGCCATCATGGACCTTCTTATTCTCCTCAGATTTTCGTTGTAAGGTGGTTCCAGGAAATTCAAATCTTTATCTACCATTGCCAAGTGTCCAAGATGCTTCACATTCTCTTTCCAAAACTCTTCTATTTCACTCCCATTCCGAAGGTTCTTAATTCTGATTGCAATAGCAGCAAATGCGAGACAACATACTATTGTTATTTCCGCCAACCTTTCCGTTGAATTCGTGGACGCGAATCCGGTGAAAAGTTTCTGATTAATAAGCCTTTGGACTGTTGCGAAGGAGTGCATGGAAATGGTAAAGATAGAGAATGCAACTGGTACGCTGTACTTGGAATACGTGAGTCCACTTCTAGGACTAATTTTTAGAGGGAAATAACCCACCAGGCGGGCCAGTATGAGGACGGGCTTGACCGCATTCAGTAACGCTAATTCCATTATATCTAGTTTCATGACTTCATTTGATGGCTGCACCTTATTTTTCGCAGCGGCTTCAACTTTTGTCAGCTCTGTGCGCTGTTTTACAGTTGAATTTGAAAATTTCCCTATTAGCAATCGTGCCGTACTTAGCAACTACGCAATGTTACTGCGCGTGTGGTCCTGTTCTACGTCCGCACTTGCTGCGATGATAACGCTATTCCACGGTACTGAATAAATTAAGCTAGTGAGTTATCCTGATGAAAAGCTTATAGACATGATTATAAAAAGTAGTTTGCCATGTGTTTCATTTTGCTACCAGACGACAAAGCAAGAGTGTTTGACCACACCCACACTTAATTTTATTGATGCGATCTAATAGAACCCTTAAGCAAACAAGCCGATAGTCACCACACGGGCAAACAAAGTATGCTTCCAGAAAATATGTTTCATTTGTCATGCATTAGACAATGTGGACATTAGAAATTCCAAAGTACCATCAATCTAATTACGAGCGACGTTGAAGAGACATGATGACATTAAACATCAACACTGTAGTAACATCCCAAAGAATTTACCACCTAATCTGATTAAAATAGTATTATGGCTTGTGTACCTCCAGACATACATTGGTCGATTGCAATGCAGAGTGCGTACCATGTCAAGCTATAAGCTCATAAGCGTACAAAATGAAGGTCTTCCACGCCAGTTAGTTTTTGCTGAATAAATAGTGGAGCTTCGAATGTGATGACAATGTCTTCAATTGACTATTACTTATAGAAATCAACATGACTACTGCTTACTACTTTATTTTTCGGAGGAATACAATCTTTAAAAAGAATGAAACGGAGATCTTTTTTCAATAAGGAGTTATTGGCTCTGTCAAGCTCCCGATTTCCTTGTCGATGCATTCATTAAAATGCTCGTCAATGTCCTCAGGGCAAATAGTTTTATCAATAGTGATGACAAAGCCGAGGGTGCCAAAGAAACTCAAAGTTGCAAATGTGACAGCTATAAATACACATTTGTACAATTATTAGTCGAAGTAATCGGTGAAAAGGTTTCGAACGCTGAAGATGTTAATTAATATTTTTAAAACCTCTTACCACAATTTCCCTTCCCTGTTCCTACGGCAAAATTCACTTCCAGAAATTTATGTTCATCGCAGTAAATTTCGCCATCATCTTCTGCAAAACAGTTTTTATGGCACATCCACCGACAACCGAGCTCTGGACCGAACTTCTTGTAGCCACATATCATCTGCCATCTTCAATCGTGTGTTTGGATTCTGTATACCAACTGGAAGTTTAACGGTGGAGAAGGCCCTGTACTTGCCAAAACAGTCGATTCAAACATCTTGGAAACTATAGGAAAGTCATCAATAAAAAAGAAAGTACTTTACGTGTGAATAAAGCCCTCCTGGATGATTCAGAAATGGAGAAGGAACGAATGTCGACATCACATCTGGAATGTCTTGGCCTGCTCGTTTCATCATCCTCCGGATGGCGCCACAAATTACCGAGTTCAATACAGCTTGAAAGCTCACACTATGTTTTATTTTGATTTCCTTAATGGTACTGACTGGTATTTGAGACGACCATACAACGTTATACACCTTGTGCAGCTCTCCACTTGGAAGTTTCCATGTATGCCTTTCACCCAAAGTATATTCAAATAACTTAATATAGTCATAAGGCTGTCTTATGGAGGACGTAATGACCATAAGTCACATTTCCCAAGTAGAGAAGCTCTGAATCCGCAGAGCAACAGCAACCGTGTTACACGCCTTATTAAGTCTTCTGGCCATATAATTTAGGCAGCTATAGCCATCGCCAAGCGAGTGATGAAGCCTAAAAATAAACATTCTTCTTTTCGTTATCATCCTCGCTTGTGCTGTAATTCGTGGTCAAAATTACTTCCCACATGCTCCGATTATTCTTCCATCCAGCTGAACATAGACGTGATACGATACTTCTGAGGTTCTTCTCCGTAATTTTCGTTCTTTGCTCCAAATATCGCACGCGATTGCTGACATGGAAATCTCGATCCCATTTGAAGAATAAGCAGCCGCCATATTGTGCAAAGTACTGCTAAAACTCGGGAAATTCCAAGGAAGCGTTTGCTCTGCAATGGAAAATGAGTTTCTCTTGCACTAATTATTGCAATTTCTCAATCGACGAGGATCCCTCTAGGGTCTGCCAAGTGACGATAATTTGTGTTATCCTCGTCCAAATTGTAATTAGTTAGTAAATTCTGAATTGGGTACACAATGCGGACTGGAATAGTTTAGCACTTATCGTAACTAACTGACGATAGATGATCAATGGGACGCAGAGGAATAGTGTGATTGTAAGGCCTATCAGAAATAGGGCCGTTTCAATAATTAAAAGTAGAGTAGGACTGTTGCGCTGCATTTTTGTGACTTTGACTGTGGAAGAAGCTAATGTAAAACTAAAAGTATAATTAACATTTGCGAATACTTTGGGTCACAGCTGCTCATTACATCGCTTTTTGGTCCCCACAGCGATTAATAAACTAGATATTCATATTAATGGTATTTTATGATTCTTACACAATTAAAATAGTTATGTTCCACATCAACTGTCTCACGATTTTTCCCGGAGTCCATATTATTGTACTGGGCAGATTCTCATGAAGGGAGAGAGTACAGGAAAGATCTCACCAAGTTTTGGAATGGAATTTAAGTAATAGATACTTTGTTAATTGAATCCTTAAAAGGACGAAAGGAATGAAATATTTGGAGCGCTGTGCAACTGTTTCGTCCATAGGACTTCGTAAAGCACGAATGAGGAAGAATTCTCATGAAGGAACGTTCCGTCAGCTTCTACAACACCCACCTCCAGTTTCATTTCGTTCAAGATGAGATCTTACACTACACTTCTGTAAAGAAGTCGAACCGTGCATTGCGTTCTGGATTCCAAACGTAAACTAGTTATACGATTAAGGGGTTGTTTAGCTGGTAGCAGCTGCCCAGAATACGTACTGAGACCCGTTGCATGAATACTGATGATGAGCCAATAAGTTTGCTCGAGTTGCACATGTTCGTGTGTGTGATATTGGAGAGAAATGAAAGAAAATGTTGTATTTTTCATGAAAAAGAGCGTTGTTCTTCATTAAAGATGGCCCTCTGTTATGATGGTTACTGCCTAACTTTAGAGGACTCTCACACTGCTTTACAAAGGAAACCCTGATACTTATTCGGTCCTCGATGCCGATTAGCAAAAATTAGGAACAATGATTGCGACGGCTTCAAGATGCATTGTCGATAACACATGCAAACACAATCACACTCTTACGGTAATTCTATTGATTGTACAGAAATAACCATGGTGGCCTAACCAACAAGGACGGACACGTATTTGTAATGCCTGAAAGCCATTAAACGCAAGACACAGCTTGTAGAAGTTGTCGGTTTTTTCTGTAGTTGTAGATGAAGCTAAAGGAGCGGTTGGAATTTTAGCTTGTTGCAGTTTAAGTTTTATGGTCCACTTTTGGGAATCCCTCGTGGATTTTCTGCCACCAACAAAAATCTCTTATCTTGAAGCACCTTTGTTGGCTCCATAGTTACAATAACGGTAGGAATTTCTAATTCAAAAAAATGAACATTAAGTGTAACACGTGCGTAGGTGAGCGAAAGGGAAAGAAACATCGATCTTTCATTTAGCATTCGAGGACCTGCTGGCTTTCGCAAAATGGCTCACCCAGCTACACGTGTTGCCAGTTTTTTCTAAATTTCAGGCAGTATACGAGAAAAGTAAATTACTTGATATAATTCTTTCTGTTTTCATATAATTCTTGTTCTCGACCTCAACTATGAGAAAGATGCTAGTGATAAGCTAAGTCCCATCGAGGAGCCCATATGAAAGCAGGAAATGCGGACGATTTTGTCATTAGAGTGCTCCTAAAAATGTTATGCAGTAAATTCCTGAGAAATTTGATGCTCCATAGTCAGCTGATAGACCACAGAAATTATTTTCCCATCGTTCCACTGTCTCATTTCAGCTAGAGGAGCAATCCTTTGCTTCTTTTACTATTCTAATCATACAGACTACAGCAGCATTAGCCTTGCCGAAAATTACCACGGTTTACTTCTCAATCCCTCCAGCACCGCCAGATCATCTTTGCCGCAGTTTCACATAAAAAGGCAAGGGTCCTTTGGCGATTCCAAACTGACCTCTCGTTGACGGCGGAGGATGCTTCTCAGACAGCTCAAAAGTAAACTTCTGAAGTAACGACACGAGGAAGAGGAATACAGTGATTTTGGCCACGAACTCTCCAATACAATTTCGTTTTCCTGCAATAAAATAATTTGAGTTATTTTACAAGAAAATTCTTAGGAGTCTCAAAAGTGATAGCAAGCAGGAGTTTAGAAATGGCGGATACCATCTCCAAATGGTAATATTTTTTCCGCGTTTATGATCGTATCTTGCTTCGCGTTTAAAAATCTCTCGGGGGAAAATGTATCCGGATCACTCCAAACATCACTGTTCCGATTAATGGAATGATGGCTAATTATAACAGCACAGCCCTGAAACATAATTGAATTATTATAATCTTTCGTTTTTTAGTAGCTGCTCATCTGTCCAGCTCAGTTCTTGCAAATCTCTTTGTTTCACGTTGACCAACTACCTTCGACATTTTTTCCCCACAGAGGGAGACATCTTGACTTGGGCAACGGATACTTAGTGGAACAGGGGCTCCATACCTCAAGTTTTCCAACATAAAAGCTTCAGTGTATACCATCCTGTTCAATGGAACTCAGTGTCATTCTCATGCATTAAAGTTAGCTTATAGCTTTCATAAGACATGAATTGGTATGATTACTTGGCCTTATCACCATAACACGGTGTTCTGGATCCAATCACTTCGTCAATTTCAGACTGTACACGTTTAAGAACATCCATATTCTGAGCTAAATGTAGGACTGCATAGTCCAGAGAGACGCTAGAGGTGTCCGTACCCGCAATTACCAGGTCCCTTAAGCAGGACATCAGGTTTCTATCTGGAAATACTCAAATGAAACAATTGCAGCAACCGCATAAAATGAATCCTCAGATTAATATCAGATATATTACCGGAATAGTACTCAGCATCCTCACTATATCGATGTCGATCGATCTCAATCATAAAGTAATCGATGTAATCTTGCGGATTTTCTCTGTAGCTCCCACTTTGTCGCCGTTTTAAAATGTGATCCTGTGTATCCACCATGGCATATAATTAAGGCAATTGGTATAGAAAATTTCGCGAGTTTTCTAGCTTACCTCATAATCAGCGTACATCATTTTTGTGAGTACGTGTGCTGGTTTCATGGTGAAGAAAGGTATTTTATTTAGTGACGGCCAAATTTCAGCAAGTGTCGTTCCAACCTTGAAGCCCTCATTGCCTGCGTCCAGGGCTGAAATCAAAGTTTCTCCTTTTTTGTTTCCTTTTTCGAAACGCTCGCTTACCAGTAGCTGGTACAGAACGTTCATAGTCTGGCGTCTAAAATTTTGGCTAATTTTTACAACAGATTCTTTGTTCTCTGAACAGGCTTTCAAGATACATTCCTCAGCATCGAGATACTCCATTGTGATGATTTGTTCCATTTGACTTAATCGGTAGACACCGAGCT
>JAQIWI010001008.1:0-19932 GCA_034698825.1 Deuterosminthurus bicinctus | reverse complement strand
CACTTTATAATGTACCTGTTAATCAGCCTCGAATTTTTTAGTAAATTCTGGACTTTTAAACAAGATCACTTGAACGAGCCATCATGTAAAGTCACAAGACTTTTTGGATTTAGATTTTTTGGTATATTATTGCAATTCCGAGTAGTAATTTTAGCTTGTAAAAGCAGAAAAGCAGTTAGCTTACAAAATGTTAAAAGGTTGAATAATAAAGGTTTCTTGTCTATGTCATTGAGGGCATAGTTTCGAAAATCCATAAAATCGCTACGTAAAGCTCGGTTAGTATCAGTCGGTGGGATGATGGGATGTATTACTTTGACAAGGAATTTGTTCTAAATGCGGTTGGTTTGCAGTCCTTCATTTCCTTTTCGCAGTAAAAAGCTCCGTCTGTGGTTCATGTGGCTTCTAATGCAGCCTATGTTATCCATGTGGAGTTTATTCTAAACGTAAATGGCATTTACATCACTTCTGACCTCAAGCTTTTGCAATTGGCCCGGAAAATTCCTCGCGAGTAGTCCGTGGTTACTACGAAGCAGCACATAAAATTATTTTGTTTTGTTTCCGAGGAATTCATATGCAGCGGCATCAATATTTTTAACACGTTGGTGGAATAATTGGATACGTGACAAACTTACGAATGGTACAGGCAGCAATTGCAACTAAAGCCAAAATAAGCTAATTTGAAACCAAAGTGAAAGTTTTTTGGCAGCGGCGCTCATGAAAATGAAGGGCGCCGTACTTGCAAAGGAGTTGAAAAATCTAACTAAGTGAGTAATGGGAAAATTGGGCGGGATGGGCGTGAGGAATCCTGTGGTTTCCATGAGGATTCATGTTTCTTGCCAATTTTACGAATAATTCAGCTGAAAAAACTTGCCTTTAAGTTTAAGTGAGCCAGTCCAGCAAAATCAATATGGCCAGGTGTGAACGGTAGCAACCTCCCAGGCCGCAAAGCTGAGTTGGGCCGCTGTCGGTTCCTGATAATCGGCCGACAGTCGGCGATGAGCTCCGGGGCAACGTCGGCCCATGTGCGATGTCGGGGGAACATCGGCCCACCAACTGCCCTCTTTGCCCATATATCAGTAGTTTGATACGTACAAAATGATACACAAATTACTTTAAACTTACTACGGGAACCGTAACATGATAATTAAAGTGCAATAATTAGATTACACATTAATCTACATACACTTAAAAAAAATTTCTCAATCTCCTTCACTTGTCAGTAATTTTTATTAATTCTGAGCCACATCATCCCCATTCAACAATGAATCTATAGAAACTTAAAAAAAACTTTAAAAAAAGAAAAATTTTATTTAGTATATTTCAGTGTATGAGTTTAAAATGGCAAATGATGATATTTAGTTTCTTTAATTCTGGGCAATAGACCAAAATGAATTTCTTTTTTGAAATCAATGTTAATATAAGGGCTCTGACAGTTGGGATTGTCCTAACAATTAAGATGGAGTCACGAATATAATATTGCTAAGTTGCTTGCCACTTGCAATTCAATTAGTTCCACTTCACTTTATAATATTGATCATAAAAATATTTACTTAAATTGGCTGTCCGACAATTACACTCCACACTACAAAATGGCTGCACTGAATAAAAAATGGCCGTTGCACACATAAGGTAGAGCGCGGGACGGCGACGAGAGCCCCAGGGTAGGCATTTTCCTTTAACTTCCTCGCACTGTCCGATGACGAGGTTGGGCCTCTCATTAGCCAGCAGGCCTGAAATGCATTTCCCCGACAGTTGCATTCGGCCGACATTCTGCTCAGCGGGCCAACAGTATGCCGACTTTATTTTGCGGCCTGGGTGGTCGTGTTCGAGTTGCATGAATGATAGGAAATCAACCAGTGTTTTTATAACTGCTATAATACGTTGTAAATTCAACAGGAAGATAATAACAGGGAACATCCTAAATCTTGATAGAGCGTCCCAATGACCTCATTTGTAGGCTAACTTACAGCGGAGAAATTATCTGATGGTTTACGTACTTTTGGGATTACACTGGGTAAGGCTTTTATAGGCGGCGTTTAATTGAATACTACTATGCAGGCTAGTTCCAAATTGGATTGGCCTAGCTTCCACGGCATTTAAATCTTTCCATGCAGTCCATTCTATGAGAGATTAAATTATGAGGTTAGTAACACGAAATGATATTTTAGAATTTAGTATTAATAAGTTTATTCATTCTGGAAAATTAAGTCGGTTTACTGAAAATAGCTCGGAAATGTATTAAAACAACGAAATGAGTACACTAGTTTTAATGATACATAACTGTCCCACGAACCACAACAGGCTTGAATTTTATGAAATTCAGAGGCTCAAAGCAGACACTAAGCCAAGTTAGGACTTAAGTCTATTGAATTCTTACTGTAGCCTACGTGCTCCCCGCATGTTACTGTCTTGTTAAGGTAAAGACAACGCGTCTTAAATGCTAAGCTCACCAGGATGTACAAAGTCCAAGAGAATAGATCTTGGACTTACCTGTAATTTCTGCTATACTTTGTAATGTCATAAGATTGCTCTTATTGTCCAGAACAATAAGAGCCTCTGTAATGATTCACATTGTAATGATAATGATGAAATGCAGTGGACTTTGAGAACACTGTCAGCTCTTGCTGACGGTGTTGACATCAAAAGTGCTCGCTTTGCCAACGGCGTTTGGAAGAACCGAGTTTGTTCTACTCGAACTATTTCTATAGTTTTGAGTTACTTGAACAAACTCGTGTTCACGTTGTGAAATATTGGGGGCTTTCGCTTCATTCATTTTTGAGCATTTTTAAAGTCCTTGCGTCCTGTTTTATCATGCTACTTGCATGGCAAAATACCGCGACACATGTGTGTTTGACCGGAACAGAACACACTGTAAAAACATCACTGCAAGGGCTTGTCCGAGTTTAATGGAACCGTGTTCGGTTACATTCACAAACACAGCCGACTTGGTCCGTCATTTACCCAATAATTCCATTTCGGTTCATGAAAAATTGTTTGAGGTGGCGAGACGTACATTTCGGAGTCAGATTGCTGCCATGCCAGCCTACTTTGCCAAACCAAGGAAGTTCCGGGGGAGTGTGACTGTGTGTGTGAAATTAATCATTTAATTATGATTTTGTGTATATTTTACTTTCATTGCAGATGACGGACCAATTTTCAAGAGATTGTGTGGCAGCAGCGATGGAGAATAACAGAGGGTCAGTGAGAACGGAAAAGGGAAAAGGAGGGTGGAAGGGACAAGTAATCTCAAACATGACTGTAAGCTCATCTGGTGATTACAACCGGTTTGTGGACCATGACGGTTATGACAGTGGCACAGAAAACCAGCCTAACGCAACCAATGAAAATTCGAGAGCATTCAGTAAGTTATGGAGGTGTGAAAAATTGAATGACAATAAATATTTATGTTTTTTTGTTAAATGTTTCAGGTGAGTGTGAGCAGTTGTTCAGGAGGTTAAGGAGCTCGGGTGTTCAGGAGGACAGGAGGATAGGAAGACAGGAGGGTAGGTCTCTAGAGTGCCGGATGACCAGGAGAGAAGGACGTTCCGTGAAGTGTCTCCACCCGAGTGTCAACCATCCACCATGCGGGCTGCTGTCAAGGAGCCCACCATTACACATACTGAACCACGGCGGCCGTGTGGTTGGGAGGGATGAAAGTTCGGGTGGAGCCCATGTTAATCAACTTCTCCCAACTTGTGACTCCAACTCAACCAGAACCCCAACCAGTTATTTCAGCTCAAGCAGAACCAAAACCAGGTACTTGAAGCCAGGCAATGACTTATTTGATGAGGGGCGGGCCGGGGGAATTCGTCTGGGTTGATGACTTTATGTAGTCATTTAACTGCACAGATTTAGACTTGCTGGGGACAAAAATAGATGCAACAGGTGTTTTTGAATCTTCACAATCATCATCTTCACCAAGTCTTTAAAGAATTTAAATTATAGTCATGGTGAAGTAAAATGTAAGTAAATTCATGGTGAATGTTCTTATATCAAATTTAGTCATGATGTAGTGACTGTATAGTCGTGAGAGGTAGTAATACAAAATTAATTGAAAATTCCAAATATCTTTGATATTTTTTTAGCATCATCCTCATGATCATGACTCTGTCAAACGAACATACTGCACCATACGTGCTAGTTGAAGTTATTCATCTTTTAGTGGCTTCATGAAAAATCGCAAGAAAAAGAATATCACTCGTAAGGAATCAGAAAGAGAACTTAGAAAAATTCATGCATATGTTCAACATAAGCCCATCCGACGCTAGTTCAAGTGTCTACTTTACAAGACCTCATACACACATCCAGCATTGCCCGATTCAATAATAAGAGTCATTGGGTGCTTATAGCAGTAGGTATGTTTTTGAGAAAATGCTGTGTCCGTGCCCAACAAGACAGAAGAGCACAAAAAAGCACCCAAAAGTAGGTGTCACTGTAGATGCTTAACGCCTGCTACACCCAGAGACGTATGTCATTTACGCTACCAAGTTAAAAGAGAAGACAGATACGGATCCTAAAGCCACCCAAAGCAAGGCTACAATATGTTAAACAGCTCAAACTACCACAAGAAGCACCTCTAGGTCGACATCCCCAACTCTGCCTGTCGTCAGGACACCAGTTCTTACTCCGGCCCAGAAGTACGGCGCTTTACCGAAGAATAAGCCAAGTACCCCAATGCTTGTTATTAAACCACAGCGTCCCCAACCCACCTCAGGAGCCCCATTCTTCAAAGGCTGACCCACCGACCGAAGACTCCAAGGTCTACGACAACAAGCATAAGACGGCGTGACCACGACAAGGCTGCTGGAATTGCCAGGACCCCCAAGGGAACCTGAGGCCTTGCTCCTCCGCCCATTTCGCCATCTCTGAAAATTCGCTCGGTACTCCCGCGTACACCGTTGAAATAAACTCAAATAATGCACAAGATGGCACTAATTCAATCTCGGATCGGCTAAACAAGACAAGGTCAGTACGTTCTCCTATCAGAGTATACCCGTATGACCACCCTGGCCCTCCACGACGCAGCCCGTGCCGAGCACGTCAATTTTAAACGCTGCTTCGAAAACGACTAACAATGATGAGATGGGTAGTAAAGCCGTGGATGCATTTAATATGGGTTTTCTTGCTCAACCACTTAAATCAACTCAAGAAATTGGTGACAAATTTGATGAAAATGCTAATATTCTTCATGAAAACACACAAATGAATCTGGAAGCAGCATCCTTAAATAGTACTTCAACCTCAGCAGCTCATTCGTTTGTTAAAAGATACGAGAAACCGGTCTCATGTCTGGAACCGGAAGGATTAAATACGTTAAATTCGCGCACCATTGTGATAGACCGAAAAATAGAAATAAGTATTGTTGTAAGTGTTAACATATGGGGGCGTTTCATTCCAGACTTTTCAGTGTTACATCATAAGTAAATCCCTTGAATTTATCTTTAAATAAATCACTTATTCTTTAAAGTAATGTAGAACTTGTGGTGGGGCATACACCACATTATTAATTATGATCTGACAATCACAACTTAAGTGAATGATGGCGCTTCCGACTAGTTTAGGAGCTATTGGTGTGACATTTTGCCCACACTTTACTGCAGCTCTTTCGCCATAGGAAGTTAGGGCATAGACGTATGTTTGTAACTGAGTGACAAGTGGTCTATTTACTATGTTACGCACACGCACACAATGCATGAAGCATACTTGTTTGAGTTCAAGTAAACTGGCACCGGAGAAAAGCATTTTTAGACACTGTCTATTGGGTGTGGGGTTGGTAGCATAGGGATTTATACTGAAAAGTTCAATATAGCAGGTTGGCTTACTCGCTATTCCTTCGATAGGCAAA
Organism: Deuterosminthurus bicinctus; assembly: GCA_034698825.1. Classification (NCBI taxonomy): domain Eukaryota; kingdom Metazoa; phylum Arthropoda; class Collembola; order Symphypleona; family Bourletiellidae; genus Deuterosminthurus; species Deuterosminthurus bicinctus. The sequence goes on along the minus strand of JAQIWI010001008.1, from coordinate 14,087 downwards.
ATTCAGTCATCTACGGTTGTGGAAATTAAGCTTGGGAGCATCTCTAATTGACACAAATCTTCAAAATTGAGTGAAGGTAATGGGATCAACTTGTGCAATGCAAATTCTTCTTCTTGTCGTCTGACCGGAATATCTATAGTTATCATAACCATGCTGGGACTTAAAGTACATGCGGCGAGCTCTAACTGGTAATACCGATGCACGTCTGTCAACTCTATTGCTAACTTAAGACCAAGTTCAACTACTGTGTGTGTAACTTATCTATTTCTTGTTGTAGTTGGACCGGGATGATGAGTGTCATGGGGATGTTCCGGGACTGACAGGCTTGTCGGATAGACAGGAATTGCGAGATTTCCAATTCAAAGCTGGCAATGTGGGCCTGGGCGAATTGGATCTGACCGAATTGGTTAAGGACGTTGTTGATGTCGTTCATGTTGTTCATAGTTCTTCGGTCCTGGTTGTATTGCCACTTGAGAATATGTTGGACTTCTTTGTATAAATATTGGGTCTTCATACTGATATTGTTGAATCCACTGATTACCGATAGGAGGTCTTGGTGATCGCCCAGGACTGCTGATTGTAGGCTGTTGACGTGGGAGATGATTTGGTCTTCCGTGGCTTGAATGGCATTCACCTGATCAGCTGTTCCGACACCCCAGACATTTGTAAGTAGGTAATCCCATACGCTTCCGCCCAGTAGTGCTCTTTTTTGTCTGTGATCATGATTTGCTTCCCTTTTTACTCTAGGTTTGATGATGATATTGGGAGGGGCCACTGAAGAGTTTGGAGTTCCTTTGCCATTATAGAAGATACTTTCGGATGGCTTCAGCGTAGAGGCACAAGGAACTATCATCACTGGTCGGGCACTTGTAAGACACGGGGAGTAGCTGCGGTGCCTTGTAGTGGTACCTGTGACTCTTTGCAGGTATGCACGGTTGGTTACTGTGAGATTGGGACGAGATGGAGCTGCGGTGGTGCTGACGTTGGCCATGTCGTCCGCCATGGTGAAATTCTGGTGAGGAATCCCATGTGGAAACAGGTGGAGGGCCGAGGTGGAAGCCAGGTACAATATGAGTTTACTCACAATTTGAATTATCACAGTGTTTATGTTGATCTTGTGTCCTCTGAGATTTGCAGGTTGCTGGTTTCTTAGTGGAGTGCGCTGGTCCTGAGTGGCCACTACACAAGGGAACGGGGACCCTGTAGGTCTTTTTCACTTGGTTCAGCTTGGATTTCTTTAAATAGATCACTTATTCTTTAAAAAGATGTTGAATGGAATGCCCATGGAAATTTACCAAGATGATTTCCAAAATATTCAGCTTCTTCACCATCGCCTATGCTTTTAATTTTGTTAAAAAACCGCGTGCCCTTTGATATCAAATGGTAAAGTTTCGTAGATCTTAAGATTTTTCCTATACTTGGCTTAGTGTAAGCTCTTATTATTCCAAGCTTAAAATTCTATACCTTGGGTTTTCTCTGTTTTTATATATTATTAGTTTTGTTCCGGTGTCTAGTTTCCTGGCGTCCGTCTCTTCAGGCTTCTCACTAAAGCTTCATCTGATTTTTTCGTCAAAAAAGGTTGTGGGAACCCACAAAATCCGTGGGTACATGAGCAAGCGTCCCGAAAACAACTGTGTCGATTTGTTCCTGTTTGATATCATAGAATAGCCAAACCTTAAAAATTTGGAACAACTCTGTTTATTGGGTAAAGGGGAAGGGGATAGTGGATGCAACTTACATGAAATTTGAAACTCCATAGTTGTGTGATCATGAGCTCCGTAAAAGTATAACTCACGCTCATGAAAATTAGGATCAACTCCGTGCTCGTCGACTGAATTTCCTTGTTTATAATTATTCCGTTTTTTTGCCATAATTTCAGCGCTTGAGGCTTTCAATTTTGGGTATGATAGCAGTTGGGGTTTTTCAAAAAGTACGCTCATGCATATGCGGAGCCTAGGAATGGCCCACCGGTACTGACCACAATAGCTTTTGTCTTTGATGGCATCACTTCGAACTCCTGTCCACGCTGATATGTTGCCCTTTGGAAAGTTTGCAAATTTAATAAGACTTATTGAGTTATTGGACATCGTGAAGGAGAGAGAGGCTCACCTGACCAACATCTTCACAACGTCGATCCCGTACCCTAAGCAGGCCTTGTCAGATTGAATTGCAAAGCAGATCCTTCCATTATTATCCGTAATTTCAGCCCCATTTGAAAGCCAGTCTCCGAACGGCTGGTCTTCCTTCACGTAAACGTCGATCTTCTGTTCTGTCAAGTCCCTCAATTCCCCAGGATCGTTCATGAGGTGGCCCTTCAGTACCTGCGAGAGCCCTTTGTTTACGATCACGTCATTGGAACGGTGATTAGCCAAAACGTTCTACATCCAAACAACATTATATTTAATTGAATAATAAAATAATTATTGTTATATGCCATGAGAGTTGACTCGCCTTCAACTTTCGCGTGGTGCGAACACCCGGACTCCCTTGTCTTCGTGCCCTATCACGTTGCAGGCATCTCTGAAACCGATCTGGAGAAAGTGTTACGTGAGATCCACACATCTCTTGCATTGAATGACAAAAACAAATTCGATTTATTTGTCCAAGTATCAAGGCTATTGTATCCGTAGGCTCCCAATAGACGGCTGGAATAAATGTGGAAGTGAATTTGTAAGGACGTTGGCCAGACCGTCTGGACAGTAGAGATCAGAATCAGGCTTATTGACCAGCCACGGAACAAAGAAACTCGTGATGAGCTTGATTGGCAGTTGGTACGGTCTTTCCCACCGCGACCTGAGTACTGAGTACTCGAGCTGGAAGGAGAAGAGCAAGGGAAACGCCATCTCACATAAGAGAGGCGATGTCAATTGCCATCTGTAATCAACAATACCAAATAAGTTGACTTTGACTGCTTACCTGGAAGTAAGACCTCCAATTTTGCTATGATATCTGGTACCAATATTGACTTGTCATTGTAAAAATGAAATTGTTTTACCTTCTCAAGACATGATGATTTTATCCATTCCTTCGCTCATTATTGTCCGCCTCATTACATTCCAATACGCCGTCGTTTACTCCGCCCAAGAAATCCAATGCCCTCGTACTTTAATCCCGTTTAAAGTTCCCCAGGACCATCACGCAATCGTCTTTAAGTGCTCTGCAAATGAAGTTAATTGTAACAATTTCAGTTGCTTGAATCAAGACTCAAGACGATTGACAGTATTAGCACTATGGAGTGCAGATTAATTTATGATTGATTTAGAATTAATTAATAAATAAATTATTTTCTACCTCGGTCCTTGCTTCAATCACGAATAATGCAATGCAAGGCTGGGAATATTTTAGCCCCAGTCAGGATACAAAATCCTGACCAGGGCTTAGCATCACAGCAGCTCAACTGACTGAGTTTCACTCCAGCTCAATGTCATGGAGTAGATAAGGAGTTATCTTACACGACGAGTTCAGCTTGAAAGGTCAACCTCTTTTTGCATTGATATGAACGTCTCGTCTGCCATTTGAGACACATTCGTCCAGTCATTGATTCTTTTGAACACTGCACTGATGGAAAAACTGATGAGGCAGTCGGCTATCCCATACTTCATTTAAAGTACATAATAACATGAGCTGTTCTCTTCAGCCAAAGTGTATCAATGTTTGACATTGACGCAGGTTGGGTTCTGGGTCGGCACTCGGCACTTTGTCATTTCCAAAACTGCAGCAAACTTTTCTGACCGGGCCTCCTTATGCGTAAACACGTCAATATTTCGTACAGTCATCTACCTTCTGTGAAAAAAGCTATTGAAAAATATGACAAGACATTTGTTCACTTGGAATATAAAGTCTGCTGTCTTTTTATCCAGACTTTGCACACAAAAAACACGCTAAGAACTCACTGGCAAGATTCTCAGCTCATTCGTAAAGCTCGTTTTACAATATAAAAACGAGCTAACGAAACAGGAACGGATAGAATTGCCGCCGCGGGAAACTAAGATTATGCAAATGACACCATTGCATTGTATTATTCACTTTCTTGCTTCACATCATTAACGAAATGAGCTGGAAGGATGCATGCTGTTAATTACCAATTGTTAAATTTCTCCTCTGAAATTTTAGACTACGAAGAAAAATATTGACAGATTGGTTGCATTTGAGAGGTTCTGGACTACTTTTCATTGTATTTTATGTATCTGCTGCTTGCTTATGTAAGTTGAGTTTAAGTTTTTAATGGCATGATTACATTCAGTAAAGCCAAAAGCTTTCGAGCAACATTTCCGGCAATGTTTCAGCCAACACTTCAAGTAGAGCTTCCACAGCAAACCTTCTTGCAACATAAGCATTTAAGACTTGGCTCAAATTCCAGTTTCCACTCCGTGAATTACAAACAGTGATGAGAGGTTACATTCCACAGATCTCCAGAAGCAGTCAATACACAAAGTGAAGGCAGCGTGCAAAACGGGTCATGAATCCCCTTCAGTAATGCAAAGCTGTGTGGCTTGTTTTTTCAAGTCTTCAACCCTTCCTCCTCTTCTTCACGCACACACCTTCCTTCTCCTCTTCTGCATTAACTTTAAGCCAAGTACCAACTGGAATTTCTTACAGTTTGAATACAGGAGCATGAGATGGCCAACAATCACACTCCATAAGAACTCAGACACGCAAAAGCCAGAACCCAACAATACTAAAGTAATCTTGGTCGAGTTCAGGCTGACGCTCTCTGCACTTAGCTGCAGCAAGAGCCCAGCTTAGCCTAGCCGTCCTCACGGAATCTAATTCAGTGTAGGATGCTGAACTGGACATTGCAATGATCAAACTGATAAAGATAATGGTTCGTGCGTTCCACTTCGTAATATTATAATCAAATTATAGGCCGAATTAAGTCTGTTGTGATTTAACGCATTAATTGTCATTTTTGTGGCTTTGTTGTTTATGTGAGCAGCTCTTGTGTGGCTTGGCTGCCATTGCGTTCGGTTCTCCTTGAAAACTCACCAACTTAAGATTGGAATTTGCTAAAAGACCCACGGAGCAGCAGGGTCAACGTGCCAAGTCCATGATTTGTGAATTGCTCGGGTGAGCGTTAAATATTTTTTGGAATATTGCAATCAAACAATAAAAGACACACTATGACCAAAGCAATGGGTACAGACCACCAAAGCCACTGGCATTGAAAATCCAGCAATTTTTGCTTGGGAAATGAATGGAAAACTTGTGTGAGTTTAATGCAATTTGATTTGTGTATTCATTGAATCTGCTTCTGATTTATAGATGTACAGTCCCATCGCTGCAGCCTTCTGGTTTCCCCGTAACTTGGCATTGGTGACTTCAGTCGCCTTGCTGATTCTTGAGGGGCCATCCTCATGGTTGGGTATTCTTCTCGCCATCATCATCATTATCTAATCTACCAGTTACTTTGAATCCAACATGAAAAAGCTCAAGTATAGAATAATTGCAAGATAACAGGGCTGACTGTGGAGATGCAATCGCATTTAGTTCCCCTTTCCACGAGTTTTTAAAGCCTTATTGGAGTAGACCATTTAGTAATGATAAGGTACAAAAGAGTTAAAAATCTGCACTAGTGACAAAAATAATAAATATAAAAAATGAAGGTCGGCCTCACAGGGAGAGACGACTGGGGAGTATTAGGATGTTAACTGATTCTGTTAACTGTAAAATTTTTCAACTGGGTAGTACTTTCACCATGAAACCCTTGGTTTCATGGTTTCATCTCCTTGAGATGAGAAGATGACCAAACTGAGACAAAATTCGCAGCTCCCAGCTTACATACTCGTTTATTTAACACACAAAAAATTAAAAGATTTGGTGACCATGAATATTTTTGAGGTTGAGTAACAAAATAGAATCCCTTAAGTCCTACACACAATATATCCTCCATTTGTAACTTATAATTAATACTACAATAACTTACTCCTAATTTATATCTCCGTTTATTAACTGTAGAAGTCTACTGAGTGTGTAAATAAACAATAAGTGTAATTGTTCATTGAAGTCCACTAACTCCAAAAGGGCCGGTCCCAGGTCACATCCAGTGACCTGGCCTTGCATTATGGCGTTCTCGCGTCCCATGTACCTCATTAGTGTAGGGTTTCACCGGAATTCTGCTACTTCGAGAGTGCAAAGTGTCATGAGATGCCCCGTATGTACGGTGGTGGGGAAGAAAACCGTCACAGCATTCTCTAAACATTTTAACTCAAGACATAGCCGTAGTCACACTAGGTTGTTGTGCTTTCACGGCAAGATAAAATGCCCAGGAAGGCTCGTGGGGGCCTAAAGCGAATTTAGTTTGGAGTTCAGAAGTACAAAATCCGACTGAAATCAGTAGACCACGATAGCAGTACACAAAACCAGCAGAAATGCAAAATTTTCGGCATTTTGAATTTAGTCTGTTGGCATTGCTTCAACCTCCGTCTCTCTCACATTACAACGACTGAGGGTTCCATGAAGCGGTCTACTCTTAATCTCGAGCCGTCTTTGGATATGTCGACTGGTTGGGATTTGAGATTATTTGGAGCTCTAGGGGAGGCAGGTGGAGTTGCGGGTGGTTCAAGCGGATTAAGTTGTTCTATCTCAGGTTCACTTTTAACTGCAATGGCTAGGTCGTTGCCAACCGGGCTGTCAGGGCTACTGTTGATCGGACTGGCTGACTCAAGGTCTACAGGACTGGCCGGGCCACTGTTTAGATTTTCAGGCATTTCAACATCCAGGTCAGAGGTTGAATCCGGACTTGGTGGTGTGTCAAAAGTCAGAGGCATTTCTTCAGTGACATCCGCGGCTCTAACTTCCTCTGGCGAAAAACCTTGGATTTCAATGAACGAGCCCGATGGGCCCGTTTCCATGCCAGCTGGATACAAAAAAAATTGAAGTTAAACAAATTAATTTTATTTTCATCTAAATGCAAAACCTTGAAAGAATTCGTCACCTTGATGACCAGCTCCGTCTTCATCACTGTCAATTTCTTGGGCAGCTCCATCAGCCACAGTACGACTGAAAATTCAAACAAAATGTTTATTTCATTGGCATTAAAAATTGCCAAAAATTAATACTTACCTTCCAGCAGCAACAGACTCGAAAGCAAGTTTCAAATTGGAGCCCAAAAATCCATCACTTCTCCTTCTGGACTCAAACGTATGAAAAAGTCCATAAAGTTGGGCAAAAACCAAAGAGCAGTCAACACAAAGTGCACTGCCATCCGAGTCTTTATTTAATTGGACCAAATACAAAAGACTGTAGATTTCTTTGAGGGCATCTCACATGAAGACTTGAGTACGAGAGTTTTGCACGATGGAGTCAAAGGCGACCACTGCGGTTGATGATTTTGGGGAGTCCACATTATGAAGACCGTCTTGAATTTGATTGATTTGTTGGCCACAATTTAAGCATTGGTCCAACGGGACTGAGACTGTGGCTGGATTTGAAATGCGGGCTTTAAGTTTTGTCATAATGACAACAAGTGTGACCGCTTCACCAAAGGCTTTTGTTAATTTGATTTTTGGCTGCTCCTAATAGTTTCCATTGGGTGATTTTATTTGGAAGGGACTTTGCATTTTTGAGAAAGTTATGTTGATCTACACTTTACTGTTGGAATGTCTCTTTAAATTAAAATTACCTTTGCTGAAAGAATTTTAGTGAGAATTCTGTAGTGTTGAGAAGGCCTCCTGCATATGAAACTCGCGCTATATAGTGAGAGAATCATTGAGCAAGAGGCCTCTCGTATGCCTTAAAACCAAGAGCTTTCGAGCAACATTTCCGGCAATGTTTCCGCCAACACTTCAAGTAGAGCTTCCAGTAAAACTTCTTGCAACATCAGCATTTAAGACTTGACTCAAATTCCGGTTTCCACTCTGTGTAATTATTACAAACAGTGATGAGACGTAAAATTCCACAGATCTCAAGAAGCAATTAATACACAAAGGGAAGGGAGCATGCATAATAACCGGTCATGAACTCGCTTCAGCAATGCCAAGCTGTGTGCCTTCTTTTTTCAAGTCTTCAACCCTCTCTCCTCTTCTGCATGCACACACCTTCCTCCTCCTCTTTACTTTTGCATAAACCTCAAGCCAAAGTGCCACCTGAAATTTCTTACAGTTTGAATACACGAGCATGAGATGCCCAACAATCACACTCCATGAGAACTCAGACGCAAAAGCCAGAACCCAATAGTATTAAAGTAATCTTGGTCCAGCTCAGGCTGACGCTCTCTGCACTTAGTTGCAGCAAGAGCCCAGCTTAGTCGTCCGCACGGAATCCAATTCAATGTAGGATGCTGAGCTGGACATTGCAATGATCAAGCTGGGGAGGATATTTTCGCCAATGCTCAGTACTACAAATCAGCAAAGTACGCATAACAAAAGGTTAATTTAAAAATGTCTGGCACTACTGTGGCTGTCACTATAACGACTGTCTCTTCAATAAAGTTTCGTGCGATTCACTTTGTAATACAAAAAAATTGTAGGACGAATTCAGTCAGCCGTGATTAAACGGATTAATTTATTGTCCTTTTTGTAGCTTCGGTGTTTAGGTGAACATCTCTTGTGTGGTTTGGCTCCCATTGCGTTCTCCTTGAAAATTCACCAATTTCAGTGATGGAATGTGCTAAGAGACTTGCGGAGCAGCAGGGTCAAGGTGCCAAGTCCATGATTTGTGAATTGCTCAGGTGAGCGCAAATTGTTTTTTGAAATGTTGCAACCGGACACGCTATGATAAAAGCAATGGGTACGTTTATAGAATACCAAAGCCAATGGCATTGAAAATCCAGCCATTTTTGCTTGGCAAATGAATGGAAAACTCGTAAATTTAATCCCATTGAATTTGTGTATTCATTGAACCTGCTTCTCATTTATAGATACATTCACATGGCTGCTGCCTGCTGGTTTCGGTTTCACCGTAAATTTGCATTGCATTGGCGACTTGAGTAGCCTTGCTGATTCTGCAGGTGCCATCCTCATGGACGGATATTCTTCTCGCAATCATCATCATTAACTTCCAGTTACTTTGACGCCAACGTGAAAAAACTCAAGTATAGAATAATGGCAAGACAGCAGGGCTGATTGTGGAGATGTAATGACTTCTGGTTCCCCTTTGAACGAGTTATCGGAGACTTATCGGAGTAGACCAATAAGTGATGATAAGTACAAGAATGGAAATCTAAGCTAATGATAACAATTATAAATATAAAAAATGAATGCGCTCCTCCTAGAGAGAGATGACAGAAGTGACATTGGTCCGACTTTTTAAATAACATTTTGAGCAAATAGCTCCAATTTCCGGGCCGTAAAATGGTGATGATGATATACTTTAAAATGAGACTGGAATTCAGCTCTGTCCTTTTTTACTGTTGACTTTGGATCAACAAAGTCAGTTTTACACAACGCACAAGATTTAGCAGCCTTGTGTTGTGCTAATTGTCTGGGCGCGCGAAGCGCAAGCGCTCATCTTTTTCTGGAAATAAAATGTTAATAAAAATATTTTTGCTTAATGATCTGCACCTAGCACCGTGGTTAAGCATTGTTTTCTGTTATGCAAAAAATGTATTGCATATCGGGCAAATTTTTGCATAAAGTTTTTTATAACTTGTAAATTTATTTAAGTTATATATGCCTGCATAATGGCAATTATTGTCCGTTCCCTGAATGAGTAATAACACATTAGAAAATAATCTGTGTGTCTCATTAGATTGTCTAATTTGATATATTCTGCTGCCTATATGAGTAAAAATATTGCTTGCGTTACAGTGAACCAGTGGAACATTGGACCAAAGATGCAAGGCTTCTGGTAGGCGAGACATGGCGCAAATTGCCAGGAAAAGAGTCATTTACTGTATATAAGACGACGGAGCGAACCTGTGACTGTTGTTGAGAAACGCCAGATAGATAAAAAACGACAACTGACTTAATAAGTAGCGACGACAACGGGAATCTCAGACTGTTGTTGGTCTCAAAATCAGGACATTTTGATACGTACATATGGAAAATTATATGTAAATTAATAAGAATCTTACAGGACGCGGAGAAACAGCACATCAGATAATTCAACGAGGTTCGATGTCAACAACTGACTTGATTACTATTGCCCAGATACGTCCGTTGTTGCGTACTACATTGCATTGTTGGATTTTTATGCTACAGTAGCTGGAGAATAATGTTCAAGGTCATGCTAGGAGCGCCTATTGTTGAGTAAGATTAAGCTAATTGTTATCAGTTGGTTGATATGCGTCAATAAACTTCGAGCTCCTCTTCGCAACTACGTTGCTATTATTATTATCATTCTCTCTCTCATTCGTCTCACTGAAGTCAGCGCCCGTATTCACCAAGCCAGTATCCAGATTCAGATTTACACCCATTCATGCAGATGAATACAGCAATCCACTTGTGTGGCTAATCAAGATGATAATCAGCCGAACAACGGGAGCTAGCTAATGCGGGAGATTTTATTAAAGCAAGCACGAGAGAGCATGTAATATGCTGCGAATTGCACACTTGGAAGGAGCCCACAAGAAGTTAAAATGAATGCAAATCATAAAAATGAAATACAATTTCATGTAAATTTACAGGATGACAGTTGAGGAATTTTTTAGAGACCGAAGGCCACACACGTTCGCTTCTAATCTAATAACAAATTGCATGCAAATGGGGCTGTGTTGGAACAAGGCAGCCGTCGCCACTTGTGACCACTGAAGTGACAACATTCTGACCTGATGCCAATGAAGCCAGAGAAGCTCCCATCACGTTGAATTAACAATAAGTGCGACTGCACCCCTTAATTTATCTTTGACTGAGACGCCTTAGAGATTGTGATTTTACTGACAGACTAATGTAATAGTCGCTACGCTACTTGTCTCAAGCGTATGAACAAGTCTTACAGTTTTATAATTAGTGGGCCGCAACCGACTGTACTGCAATGCCGGCACAACCCGTGTTCCAGTGGGAGCAAGCTCCCAAGCCGGAACGATTTCCAAAAATCAGTTTAATATTCTGGATCCCATATAGAGATCGTATCAGATATTAAGCTGATAAGAACAGATACTACACTTTGATCTTAGCCAAAAGGCCGAGAAGCGATGCTTCTGTTACAATTGTTTGAACTTCTTATATCAAAAAATTTCAAAAATCACCCACAGCACAAAGCTTTGCACACTCAAATGCTCAGTTATTTCAGAGCCCTTTCACTTTATTCATCACAGACACATGTGGTAACTCAAGTCGACGAAACCGATGATTTTGAATTTTTGAAATATTACAGACAGTTTGAAATATTGACAAAAAATTAGTTAACATATGTATGTGCATGCTATTCAATGCAGTATTAGAATGGACATTGGAAAGGTCAGACGTGATTTTATTCCATTTCTCCCTCAAGTTCAATGCCGCAGTTGGGTTTAGTACGCAACATTAGGAATGTTGACAGCATGATGCCCAACACAGATTCCCTCCAATACTCACAATGTCCTTAGCCTGTAAAATAAATGCCTTAACTTAACTAACTTTGTCGGCTCTGTTCATGTCAATGGTGCCATGGAAGCTCCTATCTCATTGTGTAGGGAGAATTCAAGAAAATTCTGTCTTTGGAGTCTGAACAGCTAAGCCAAGGGTCTATAGATTTGACTGTCTATAGAAATCCAGTGGATATCGTGTGCTTAACTGACCTTATGATAATTGGGATGCAATGCAATAGATAGCAAGTGCAATGTTGTTGTGTCTTTGTTTATTGTAAAATACACGTTCACTCTCTCGAGTCAGACACTCCGAGCTACAGAAATGAACTCGTTTATATTACATAAATATTTTGGCTTAGCATTTGACACACTAAGAAATGTACTACAGGGCGACGGACTTGGTCGTCTTACACACACATGAATTCACTCTTCACTTTCTCACTCATCATCATCATCATTTCCTGTGCTAACTCTTCCAGTTTCCAACACATTGAATATAGAGCGCGTGTGGATTCATTCTTAAATTTATTGCCGATTGGGAGACGGCAAGATTGCGAAAGATCATGGGTACAGCAGATAACTTTTAGCTTTATTAAAAGTGGGCTGCGCAGCCCAACTTCCACTACTGCAGTGTGGAAGTAAGCTTCCCTTCTGGGAAAAGTTCCAAAAATCAATTGGATGCTCTGGATCCCACATGTAGATCGTATCAGATGTTAAGCTGTTCTAAGCAACTATACATCCGATATAATCTCCATGTCCACGTGGGATCCAGAACTGATTTTTGGAAATCGTACCAGTTGGGAAGCTCAGCCAGAAGGCCGAATACTCATACTGAACTATAAATTTCTTCATGATTTAATCCCTTTGGATTTCAAAAATCACCCACAGCACAATACTTTGCACACTCAAATGCTCAACATTTTAGAGTCATTTGACTTTATTCGGCATGGACTCATGCGTTAACTAAAGTCGACCAAACTGACGTTTTTTTATTTTTAAAATATTCTACGCAGTTTGAAATATCACTCAAAAATATATCAGCGTATGTACTTGAATATGATTCAATGCAACATATGCGTGTGCATTGGAAAAGTCTGAGAGGATTCCTTTCCATTCATTCTCCCATGTAGCTGCTGAAGCACCAACAAGTTTTGTGACTCAGAAACAACTTATACAGTGTATTACGGTGGTGACAAAAGCATTCGAGCCACATTTCCGTCAATATTTCAAGCATAATTTCCAACAAAACATCTGGCAACATATGTATTAAAGACTTGGCTGCAATTCTAGTTTTCATTTCGTGTATTACAATCAGTGATGAGAGGGAAAATTCCGCAGATCTCAATACGCAATCAATACACAAAGGGAAGGGAGCATGCATAATAACGGGCCATAAACTCGCTTCATCAATGCCAAACTGTGTGCCTTCTTTTTTCAAGTCTTTAACCCTTCCTCCTCTTCGGCACGCACACACACGCTCAAAGTAACGCATAAGAAAAGGTTGATTTAAACATTTCTGGCACTTTCTGGGTCCTTACACCTCCCGAATAATGACAGTGGAGTCATAACGAATAAGAAAAAGATATTGTGCCGGGGATCACGACCACGACCAATAAATAGCCGGAGTCTCCACGAGCGACGGATGATTATGCGAGTGATTGTATGATAATTATTAATGTACACAAGAGACAATAAGAGCCAGATGAAATAAAGAAATATTCGCCAGGGCGACTTGATCACAAACTTGAAAGCAGATTTAAGGTTTAATTTATTGAGCACAAAGTTAAGTGTTGAAGGTGTTGCTGGTTGTTGGAGACTGAAGATTCTGGAGAGACTTTTGTGTATACTTAGGGCTAGACTCCTAGATTAATACGGAGGGTCTTAGTTCTAGGGGTGAGATTCCTGCCGAGGTTAATACTACTACACACAATAAGAGATTTTAGGCCAAGGACTTAAGGACCAATATAATTGCGTGACTACTATATAGTAGTGCAGTAGACACAATGTGTCACAACAACTCCCAATTCCATTCTGATCTCTTAATACTTGACTTCACAGCTCAATTTTATTATTTGAACCAGGCTAACCGCCAACACAATATAATATTACTTTTAGCATTGAGATTCACTTGCTACTCAAATATGACAGCTGCAGGCCCCTTTAATCAATAGGCCCGCTCAGTAGCTCACATAAGAATGGATCGCTCATCAGTCTAACCTGCTGCTGTTGAAAGTTGTCCCAGTTAGAACTTTGAGCTGGCTGGCAGGTTCAGAGATACGCCCCATTACAACTTGAAATTCACAATTTCGAAGCGTCTCACTCAAAACTTTGGATTTAAGGTTGTATTGGGGGGTTCCCCAATCTTTATTTTACTTGCTGATTGTTAGCAGAGGTTATTTTTTACATCAAGTACTTAACTAAAAGCTTGCATTAATGATCATTATTTTGTGAAATTCCTTCAAAGCAATCCTCTAGTTGTTAACAGGCAGATGTTCTTGAGGATCCAGGGCATCATCATCACCTTCATTTTCCACCAAACCTTCATCTTCGTCACCCACCACAGTTAGGGATCGACAAGGGCAAAATGCCCGCCCAAAATGCCCAAAATGCCTGCCCAAAATGCCCTGGGAATTAAGGCATT
>JAQIWI010001007.1:0-19937 GCA_034698825.1 Deuterosminthurus bicinctus | reverse complement strand
TCTCTTTCATGTTCGTTGCAAGGTACTGAAGTTCGTATGTCTTCAGTTGTCTCTCTGGGTGTAAGAGTTTATCTAACATTCGCCTTGTCTATGAGTAGGACTGTGCTATAAGGGAGACTATTGCTATAAGTGACACGCAGACAGGGCAATAGTCTGTAGTCTTAAGTCGGATTTAATTATACAGGAAATGATGCAGAGGCTGTGGAGGGTGGCGGAGTTGTAGTAGCTGCGTGTGTGTTACTAGTAGAACTCAGAGCTCTTGTATATTCAGATTGGTGCGAATAGCATCAAGTGGAAACAAGATGAGCTTCTGCTCCTGCTGTTCTTCCTCTTGGTTGCGTCCTCTGTTCAGAGCGCATAAAGCCGCGAGGGTGTTTTCAAGTCGACGTGTGTATTATTATAGTGTCCCTTTGTATAACATGGTAACAGAGGCATTAAGACATCTGCCTTTGGATTGGCTACATTTAGATGGGCAATAACATCCTACACCATCACAGGCTGTCACCAAATACATGCGGAGAGAGAGCGCTGTTCAAATTATCTGAATTCGTAATGTTCCTCAGGCATGCCCAACATGTTTGCATTCCCCCTTGCCATCTTTAACATCTGATCTACTCCACTGTCTGTCGTCTCCTCCCGCAGGACAAAATTGGCCTGCTTGTCCTCTGTCTTCTGACAAAGACCACAAGTTTGTGTCTTTATTTTATCCTCTCTTCTTGCACTACTACTGTTGTTGTTGATGGCAACAACCGAAGGAGGAGGATCGGATCATTTTAAGCGACCGTACGCCAGACGGAGTGGTAAAATATGTCGGAGAGAGTAGGAGTAGGAAAATTCAAGAGTAAAATTCATATAATAATCTCATTACTATCATTTCAAAGAGCAATATAACTTGGCTCCAAGTGAGTTAAAAAGGATCAAGTACAGTCGCCTTTGGATAATTCTGAGGTGGCGTCTAGTTTGTCGTTGTTCTTGTTGAGAGTGAAATAGGCTGTAGATTTAGTGCTGTAAAAATTCGCCGACACATAGGTCCAAATACACATAGTCAGTCACTAAGTCTTAGCTCGAGTGACTGACCTGCTGGTGTCATGACCAAGACTCCACTCACTCCTTAGTAGAGGACCAATTTAGAGATAGACGTCGACAATGAGTAATCTCGCTGGAGGTCTCCTTTCTCTGTCTCTGTAGCCATGTTACTCACAGTCAGTTAATTTCGTAGTTTATATGATGGATCAGAGCTGCCCGAAGGGACTACAGTACCTATTGGCTGGGTCGTCACTTTTTGTAAAAGTATGCCATGTCTGTATATTATGTACATGTTGACTAGTGATAGTGACTGGCCGCGACAATGCATTGTGTAATGTGAGCATGTTTAAGGATCTCTCTCCCTGGTCAGAGTTTGAGAGGGGAGGTAATAGCTGACAGCTGTAGTGTTCATTAGAAGAAACGTAATGAGGTGGCAGTAGTAGATTGTTTCATGTAGCCTTAAGGTAATTAGCATACAAAAGCTAGGGGAGGAGCCCCACCAAGCCCGATCCCTATCGAGTCTCTTGGTCGCCGTCTCGTCGGTCGCACGACGACCACAAACACAAAAAAATTTCAAATGACCCTAACACATGTCAACTCAAGGACTCGAAGCAGCACTTAAGACGACAACGAGTAACATATACACTGGCTTATGTACATACAATGTCTCTCTCTGTTCGCGCATACACACTAAACCTGAGATTATATCCCGTAACAGTCAACATTGTTTTAAACCAGAACCCTAAAGAGAGGTGGTGCAAGTTTGTTGCTGTTACAGGAAAAACTTGAGCCGGCCTACTACATTGTTTCATGCTTTAATTATTACACCATCCTGGGACTAATAGCCACGCATTTTGACTCCTGTATTTCTTTTTGAGTACATAATATTTGTTTGAAAACCTTGCGTAAGCTCTCACAGGCTCCGGTATATTTTTCATTAATTTCCCTCTCTCAGCTCCGAACATCTTGGTCTCAACTTCCATTGTGAGCAAGAATAATGTGATACACAAACACGCCTACACACGTATAACATGCAATAACACTATAGTCGATACTTTGTATGAGTAACACAATCATTTCTGTCATCCAACAAAGGAATCGTGATAGGTCTTTGACTTGAGTGGAGCACGCCAATCCGCAATCGAGGAATTTTATGATCATACCCGCTCAAATCACATCCAGATGCAGATACTTCAACGTTTACAAATTCGACATATTCAGATGTTCCACTTGAGGAAAGATTAAAGTTTACGGTTGTCTTCCAGTCAAGCGCACACCACCAAAATATACAGCATTATACATTTGTGCAAATTAAGAAGGACAAATGATCTCATTGCAATGCAGGCCAATCGTCGCATTTTCTCAGCCGCCTCACTCGACATCCTACTTGATACTATGTAATTGGGCCTAATCTATTTTCCCAGGGTGTTTCCACAATGAAGTAATTGCACGGAATTTAAATTTTGTCTCATATATCCGTCAGATATAGCGGACTGGTAGAGCCTGCAGTGCCAATTTACCCTCACATTGCTCGTAATGACCAATATGTTTTTTCAGGGGAAATTGTACGGAAGTATAGCAGGCGACAGGAGTAGCGACACGCGGAACATAACACTCAGAGCGTCTTAATATTGACGCCAAGAGTAGCAGGGAGAGAAAAAAAATGAGAAAACCATGTGAGGCTCATTTACGTGTAAATTTTCCTCTGTAACAGCCAAGTTGACATGGCTTAGATTATTATGTATGCTGCCTGTCTCTTTCTCCGTATGTGCACATGGACGTGTGAAGGTGGAATACTTGGGCGTGCGAAGAAGGCTTGCCCCGATAACGGGAAAAAAGGTTCCAAAAAGTACCCCCCACGTGATAACACTTTGTCAGGATGAGCTTCAACATGAGTGAGCAACTGAAGTAACTTGTGCCTGGACAAACATGTAGCAATACGTACCGCATGTTACATATATTACACAAAGCGCGTCAAACTTACACCATAGAAAATACAATAGAAGCCACAACCGTACTGCCTTTTGCTTACAGCCAGAATCTCCCTGTTGTTTTCAATAAAGAACTTTCAATGAGTCCAATTCCATGGAATCCAGAATGGTTTTGTATATTATGAGCGGGCTATTATAATGACCATCTTGGTGGTACACCCGTGAGGAGAGAACAAGACTCCCCTACATGCCACAAGAATGTGTGTATCCACGTTGTAAACATTTGCATGATAATTCTGTCCTAATAAGATTGAATAAGAAGGAGAGAAAGAGAGGTTTATTTTATGACACAATTAAGTTTTCATCCGTGTCCTTCCTATACGAGCTTATTATTATTGTTAGTCTCGTTATGTACATCCGTAAGTGCGTGCGCCATAACAAGCAAAAGACTATGTTACTGTGTATGTGTGTAGGAAGCATGTTCATCTACTAACAAGTTGAAGACGATGATGGCTGATGTGATGAGCCAGTGAAGAGGACATATAATGAGGGTAAGATAAGACGACAGAGAGAGAGAGAGAGAGAAATGTGGACAAGTTACGCAAATGTCGTCGTCACATGACGAGTGTAAAAACACGCGTAAGAATGCAAAAGAACATGAAATGTAAATCATTTAAAAGTAAAATGGTTGGACCAACATTGACTCTTTTCTTTTCAAGATGAGATGGGAGAGAAGCTGAAAAGACACGAATTTATCCTCACTAAGTATGCATGTGTGCATGTGAATCTTAGTGAAGTTTGTTTAATTCCCACTTTTGCCTTTTTTACACATTAGCCACATTGGACTTTTATCACCTAAACTGCCTTGGAGGTCAAAGCTGTTCAACTGAATGCCACAGATAGCATACATACATATCGTATTTTCTCCATTGAACCCCACATCCAGCTAACGTACACATGAAAATACACACTCCGTGGAACTTAGACTACTATACAGGGCAAGTGTTGAAATGCATACATTGGTTCAGGTTCATGATGGACGGATAGTAGACAGGACGTTTTAATGTTCTATCTCGTCCCATCAAATACATTACACTTTACTTTTATCAAATACTTACATACTCGCAGACAAATAAAGAACGAGTTGCCTGGTTTGTTCTTGTTGTATAGTTACGCTAGAAGCACACACATTTTGGCTCCAGTAGTTTATATGGTGGTCACATTACAATACCACTTAGGAACATCCTCATTGAAATGGAATTGTCTTTGTGAGAAGAGGCACAACAAGAGTGTAAAACATTACAACCGGTCATTAATGACTGGTAGAACGAAAATTTTCAATTAAAGATACAATGTAATGTCATAGGAAACATTATTTAAATTTATATTTGTCATGATTTTACTGCTATTTCATGTCCTCTCTCTCTCTTTCTCTATTCATTCTATCTCTCACGCTCATTTTAATTCTGTGTGCTTTTGTGTAAGTAGGAGCTCCCTTGCCCGCGTGTATATACTTAATTACAAGTCTGAGGAGTTATATGTTGTGTAAAGAAAATTAATTACATGTGGATCATCTCACACGCTCTTCTTTCTTTCTCTCTGTCGCTGTCCCACTATCTCTTACTCATGTGCACTATGTGCATATTCTATCGCCATCAGTGTTTATATCATTATGAGGTTTTATACCAGAGCTATAACGTCACATAAACAAACTACTGGTTGTTCTGATAGGGGGATTTATGAGGCGCACTTGTCATCCATAAGATTATATACTCGTGTCATTTTATGATTATTATGAGCATGACCATGATGATTGTATGAATCTGTTTATTCTTGGCTTCATCCAGCTCACAACTCACACATGCGCTCTTCTTGTGAAGCAAGTGTTTATGCATAATTTTCGTCGGTTGGATTAGCAGCATGACTGTTGGACTTATAAAAATTAGATAACTTTCAGGCTAATGAGCATGGACGTGGAAGACTTTGTGGATTCAATCCACAAAGTCTTCGTTTTCGTCAAGTTCAAGTTAAAATGTGTGAAAGGTGACTTGAGTCCGTGAAAAGAGGAGAATGAGTGAGATGAAGTGGAGAGGGGATTTTTGAAGTCCATTGGAATATTAGGAAAAGCTGACTGAGGAGGGAGTAAACGACAGTCACTTGTTGACAAACATGTTGCACTCCCTTCTCTCCCTTCATTAACTACACATTATCATTAGCCCTTCATGAGCCCATTTATTTGCACTTACTCCTCCGCAGTCACTCGACTTAATCCATTCTTCTCCCTCAATACATACTTACGCACCCACACACAACATTATGTACAACAGACTCATATCCGTTACCTGTATCCATCCCTCCTCTAATTATCCACAAATATTAACCCCGTTCCCGTTTTATCTTGAGCAGTTTTAATACGAAACGGAATAAATTCAACCAAGTTGCTTGTTACATATTTCCACCTCTGATTTTCTTTGAACATGAAAGCGCGTCCATGCAAAAATAATACATAAATCCTGGTGTGCCTTTTTATGTTTCTGACATCCTCCACTTTTTTCCCATGAAAACATGAGTTATTGAAGCGAGTCCAAGGCATGTTTCAGTATCATTTCAGTAGTAACAATTGTTAGCCATTACTTCTATGCCTTACATTCATATGGCTAAATTTAGAGAGCAGCTAAAAGATGGCCTGTAAGAGCGACCAGTACAAACATGTGAGTATGTAATGTTAGAGGTGTAAGAACAGAGTTGGTACACTCTGATGCGCTGTCCATCCCCTGACAGTTTCTGAACAACTGATGAGCGGTTAAGGAGTTATCAAAATTTCTTTCCACTTTCTTCCTTTTTCTACTTCAGTACTAATCTCTATTATCTAATTTTGTATGCAGAGCAGCAAGTTGATTTCCACTTGCTTACGTCCAGGATGATGTTAATTTTGGCGATCCAAACCACCTTGAGGCCGACGACGACAAGCAGAGACGCCATATCCGTTGCTGAACTGATGGGCTGGCTTGAGCCTTTACAGAGTCACTGGAGAGGCATAGCCATGTAGCCTATTCAATGGGAAAAAAACAAGGGAGAAAAAAGGATCAGTAGTAGTAAATTTACTTGAAAAAAATGTTTAGTTTCCACTGCAATGACAACATTATCCGATTAAGACTGGGATGAAAGGAGGTCGTTGTTGCTGTCGACATGGTCGGGATCTTTATACTCATCCATCTCTTGATTTCAACATGTCCTTCCTTCCAACCAGTCTATTCTTGTGAGCAGATGAGGAATAATTACTGTCAAAGGTCAGTAAGTGTGAGGGAACCGCTGAGGCGATAGTGAGAGTGAAGCCAACATGACAACAATGAAAGAGGAACGAGGCGTGTGACGAACTCCGAAAGTGCATGATTCAGGTGATTTCTGAAAGGGTACTTTTTAATGGGATGCAGGAGATTTATAATAGCGCTTAATATTTCTCCACGCACCATTCATTATGATGGGGTCCGTGTGTGTTTTGAAGTTTGATTGTGTCATTGAAATCTACTTGTTCTCCGTGTGTCCTCCATTTAAGCCATGAGCGATTCCTTGGACTGATCTATTCTTCCCTCATCTTCTTCTATTGTCTTTGGTCATTGTTTAAAAACTGATGCTATTAAAGCTACAAGAAAACTTTCAATTGAAAATACATAAGAAAACTTGTAATTTGTTGACACGTAGCGGGAAATAGAGGGAGAGATGTATTTTATATAAAGCTAGTGTCTCCTCCACCATCATCATCATCATCATCCTCTTTGGCTCTCTCTATATTTGTACTGTTGCTATTCTTGGGCACACGAAGTAAAATGTAGACCACACCCATGGAGTCGGACACTCATTAGTCTTCTAGATTGAGACACTGATACTTCAGGGACACTTTAATGGCCAAACCTTGTTCCTCTCCCTATGTACTTTTCATCTGTCTCCACTCGAGCCTCCAGTCACCAGTCCTGTCTCTCCCACATACAGAAAACCATCCTCCAAAGTATATCCAATAAGTCCATTCTGGAATCGTGTTCCGTACGTGTATGCACTTTTACTACTACCACTGGTAGTGGTTATCCCTTACATGATCCTAACCTCAGCTCACATGCTTTGCTACGCACACCCGTACTGATCCTACAAGCCTCTAGTTGCTGTAGTCGACTTTCCTGAATCTATTATTCAGCGTACATTATACCTCCGATCCTTCGCTCGTGTATTGGCCGTATACATATAGACACACATATGGAACTGTGTTGCTGGGCTTGTCAGTACTGATATATGACTCCGACTGAGGATCACTAAGTACGCTTGTTGTTATCCCTGTTGTTATGTTTCCAAAGGTTGAGAGAGAGCGAGAGAGAGAGAGAGTGAGGGACTTCACAGTCTTCTCACAGCAGCAACATTGATCGAATGTGATGAGAGCGAGAGAAATTCCCCGACGTCCAGCATCCATTTACTCTCTCCTGTTGACATCTCCAAACTAATCAGAGTCCAATCAAAAATTTCCAAACTATAATTCCGTCTCTAAATGGCAGTCCCTGTCGTCTATGTCCAGTGCTAACAGGGGAAAAGTTTTATGGAAAATTCAAAGTGGGAACAAGGTTGAAACTGTGGAGCCTTTTTTAAGTCGTTCATCCAGACCTCCTCCTCCCGTGGTCTCTTTGTTTGTGTAGCTAAAACAACATTTAGACGAGCTATCCAATTACTCACAGTTCTACTGATACGACCGCCTTCCCCTCAAGTGGCACTGTTGGTGTTCATTCTTCCAGTCAACCTCATCATTGATAGCAATTACATTAACAACTATTAATGAAGGGAAAGGGTTGCCATCCAAGCGAAAAAAGAGATAGATGCTTATTAATGGTTCCACGGACGACGACGAATAACAAATACCAATTCTTGTCTCCTTCGGAAGTAACGAGAAAGAGAGAGGGAGAGAGATAGGACAACGACGAGGACAGGATCTTAGTGATTTAAGAGGTCACTTTATAAATGAATGATAGTCCTTGTAGTGTATTAAAGAGGATAGCTCGACAAGGTGCACTTGAGTTTACTTGGAAAAAGCGCAGCCCCAGTACGCACAAATTGCACAATTCTGTTATAAGTAACGTATTGTAGTTTTTTTTTGAAGGAGAAAAAACAGAAGCGATCGAGAGAGAGAGAGACTGAAGAACATATAAAGTCATTCAGACAATAATTATACCTCCCGGGAGAAAACTCCTCTTATAATGCTTTAATTAAATAGGGGAGAGCCGGAAAGCCTCTCCTTCTCATGAACAAACCTATAATCATAGACTGTGCTTGGAGCGTTATAGAAGTGGACTACAAAACATAACTTCTCTCTTCATAGTCTCCTGCTATTATCACACGTACACGTATGTTCGGATAAACTTAATGTCAATGGCGGCCTCAGTGTTATTAGGAAGCACAAGTGTAGGAGAGTTGTTGGCTTTGGGACCATACCTCATTTAAGATGGGGCTTTTTATTACAACACACATCTTTATTTTCACCCCATATGCGTGAGCTAGACAATAAGAGTTACATAGGCATTCAAGTTCCGGAGCATGTAATTTGGTAACGTTAGTCGAGTGTATGTGTGTGTGTGTGTGTTTGTGTGTGTGTGTTTGTGTGTGTGTGTGTGTGTGTGCGTAGGACAAGTTTATAGATTGTTCAGTTGTCGTGAGGCTACCGTCACCCTTGTCTCACTCATTAAATCGTTCAGGGAGAAACGTGGGTAAACGCTGCTATTGATACTACGAATCTAAATTAATTGTAAGAATTATTGAAGGCGCACTAGATTTGTCTCGCCCTTCCCTCCCTTCTTGCATCAACAAAAGCTGGAGTAATTATTGATCCTTAAGGAAGGATACTGCTGAAACCGTAATAATTGCATCGTATGTTTATTGCTAGAGAATTAAGTTAATTTTCCCCTCCTTTCTTGTCTCTCCATGTGTTGGTCGTAAATAATAACGACAGGCGGGTATACATATGCATTAGTTAGCTCCTGACATGCTTTCATAATAATGTTACTCCGCACAAAAGGCTGTCCTCCAGAAATGTTTACGATGCGAAATACCTTGCCACACATGCTAATGCTCCGCCGTAGGATATAGGCATTATGGTAGAGAGGTCCGAGAAAGAGCATGGGAGAGCTTTGCGTGTGGCTAAGAGGTAATACACACCGCGCTAATAAAGAGGGCAGAGATATGAATCGTCGTCAATCGGATTCGTATAGGATGCTACATAATTGACAAGTCTGTCTTGATGGAAGATGCTCAAACCACCTCATCAGCTCTGTCTCACTGGGAAAAAACTTGGCCACCTGTACCATTAATTAGCACATTGCTTTACACACATAACTCCTTGCTGATTTCCTGACGTTATAATAGTCAACCATGCGGATCGCTTCAAGCTCAGCCGGTTAGTTTCCGCTATTATCCTTCACCTGATTTCAGATTGTAATTAGCTATTTTCTACTCATGTCCTGCAATGCCAGCACCTTCCAGCTCATATGAAATTTTAATCGTTCCTTTGGCAATTTGTGTTCAAAAAGCATAAGGAGAAAGGTGGAAAACAAAATGTCTCCAAAATCATCATTTTTATTTTAAAAATTGACATCAATTTTTCAAATTTTAGTAGGAGTTGTAAAGGGAAAGCAAAATTTTAATCGTAAAATATTTAATACAGTATATTTAGCGCAAATAATTAGTTTCCAATTTAATAAATGATATCTAAACCTCTAGAAGTTAAATTGATTGCAAACCACACGCAGTCCGGACCCGCTGACAACTACGCGAGTACTTGGTAAACTTGTGGAACACTACTTGAGGTCTGCGTAACATCAATTAGATTGCACCTCATTCAGAACACAGAATACATAAGGGCCATCTGGATTAGTCTGCATGGAATAAAAGAAAAATTTCCGTACCCTACGATGGGTTGATCCAAAATTTCATTTACTTTGTAAACTTGTAACTTGGTGCACGAAGTTGGAGAAAATTGGATATCAACAGATTGTTGACAACATTCACTATGCGTGCAATGTTAAGGTAACCATCGTACCTTTGAATTTATGCTTGTTCAACCAATATACTACGCCTAGAGTTTGACGTGCTGACT
Source organism: Deuterosminthurus bicinctus (assembly GCA_034698825.1). Lineage (NCBI taxonomy): Eukaryota > Metazoa > Arthropoda > Collembola > Symphypleona > Bourletiellidae > Deuterosminthurus > Deuterosminthurus bicinctus. The sequence continues at coordinate 9,854 of JAQIWI010001007.1, read as the reverse complement.
GAATGTGCTCGTTTGATTCCAGGTATTTCTGGTCACGGAAAAAACGAAAACTAGTGGAACATGGATATTTTGACCCAGACGTCATCCCTGTTAGTTTTAACACCCTTACGACGCCTTTATGGCTCTAGAAATGATTTGTATTCCTATGTGCATCAGGACGGAATATACGAGATGATGTTCGCAAGCCTCTCTGGCAATGACTTGAAGAGTTGTCGTTTAGTATGCAAAGCATTCGAACGCGTAGCGTCGACATTTTTGGACGAGCGCACTTGCATAGTATTCGATGGGGAGGTTGGCTTCACTAAAATTGGCTTCTCGAAGCGGAAGGCTAAGCGACTTATACGTTACTTAACGGAATCAGACGTCAAGTTCTCCCTGTGGTCCTTCATGCGGGTGCGGAACGTCACAGAAGGGGATATTCAGACACTCCTGCGGGAAAACATGTCCAGCTTCTCGAACACGATGATGAATGTGACTGAGGTAGAGTTTGTCAGATGTGTCATGGCGTGGCCCACCCTCGTGAAATTTCTCTGTCAATTCAAAAATTTGGATAAATATGTGGATAAGGAGAACATTTACTACAGCGTGCAAGAGTCACCACTCTTCTGCTGCCAAGCTTATTTTGACCCGGAAGAGCGGACGTTGAGAGAAGTTTTTGACCACAAGATGCATGCAAAAAACATTTCCTTCTCATTCAGTGAGCCCACATGGGATATTTTGATGATGATGAGAGTGCTGGAAATCACATGCTCCAACCTGCAGGAATTCTCCTTGTCAATAATGACCGAGAAAGAGTCATTTCCTTTCGAACGTGCGGAATTTTCCAACAATTTAGGTCTCTTTTTGCTCAAGAATCTGTCCACGTTGCAAACTCTGCGGATCCAATGGTCCGCAGTGAATTATCACTTTTTCTTTGAGGATTTTTTCCGTGTCATCCCCGTGCTGATGACTTCACATAAGGAACTGCTCATATCCGAGCTAGTGCTAGATTTTGACTGGATTTTCTTGGGTCATTCCGGCTTCGAGATCGATCTCATTCCATTTGTCAAGAGACTCACCTACCTGAAACGTTTTACCCTCATGAAGGTCATTCTGCAGGCTGGCTTAGGTCATTTGATTGAGGAGATAAGACCGCCGGCGGGTTGTGAATTCAATCTGGGCGTCTTGCTTAGTGATCATCCGACGATTGAAGAGGCCATGGTGAATAGAGAAGTGCTCAAAACGGATGTTTTCGTAAGCTCAGCTGCTTCCATGCGTATTGCCATCGATTTAACTACAACCTCAAACGTCGGTCAGCTTGTTCCTCTCGGAGCGCAGAGCTGCCTTTATTTGGAGGACGAAGTTGTGTACAACAGCGGTTGTGTCAAGTATCCTAAAGTGACTGAACTTATGATCAAACATATCTGGAATGGGCCCAACTCCAACTTCATGTCTTACAACTTTTATGGTCTTGTCACAAGCTTTCCAAATCTTACAGAGCTCTGTATCTTTGACGGGCCAAAGTTTGAGTACTTGGGAACATTTCGGATTCGACATCAGTGGGATTTCATGAGTGAAGCCACACTTGTTGATTATGATTTGCAGTTGATCATTAGCAATTTAACAAAGCTCAAGATTGTCAGAATCCGGGCTAATCTCGAGTCTGTGACTGATTGCGGCTTCACTGGCTTAACTTCCAAGAAGAGGGATACTCTGATAAAGATTGTGAATCAGCCAGGATTCAAACCTTGCAAAAGCGAAGTGCTTCCTGGGTCAATCTCGGATCTAAAAGGTGAAATAAACACTAAGCATTGACAGTAACATTCATTTCATTCTTTCAATAACAAACGTCATGCCGGCAGATTTGGAGGAGTTCATTGTAAAAGGTGTTGGAGATGGAATCACAGACATCACAGCTTACTACGCTTTCAATGGGCTGAGGAAGTTACACACATTGGCAGTTTGCGGTACGACAAAGGTATGCCCAACTTAATATCAAAATCTACTCAAGTCAGTCAAACCAAACATAAAATGAGCACAACATGTCAATTTTAGATTAGCAAACCTGCCAAAGAATACCTAAAACAACTTTTTGGAAATTTAAAGAACGTCAGATGTGAACTAACTTGAAATAAAATCTGCGCTGAAAAAGACACTCGATTGCTAATGATACTTGAGTAGGACGCCGGACAGAAGTAGACAGACAGAGAGAGATAGATATGCACGGCAGACACCTGTATTTCTAGTGTGTTTTTCGACGTGAGAGTCTCATTAGCAGATGGAGGCACTTGATACAAGCCCCAGTCACGGCAGGCCTCACATCACACATGCTCGACAGCAAGATTTCATGTCGTCGAGCAGGGTTCCCGTTTAATTCATACTCCTAAAGCCATGAATTTTCCTTGGAACTAATTTAGTGATATACAAACAACCACTCAGAATCAGCAGGAACATCAAGTTTATTGTTGTCCATTAAAATTATTGACAGGTAGGAGCTTAATGAGGATTCATGGTAAAAAATCAGGCAATGTGATAGTCCGAGTTACACGTCATGCTGAAATAAGTGTATTCGTGAAAGAGCAAGCAAGATTAAATGCTACCAGTTTTCCTTCTCCGTATCTTTCTCTCTGTGGTAAATCCCATGCGCATTTGAAACGAACCGTACTCTTCTCTCACTTTGTTGTTATCCCTAGCTCCCTTTTTATTTCAATGGTCAAAACGAAGGATTGAGGTTCGGTGATTGAACTTTTATTGAGGAAAACGTGCTACTTGCAATGAAAAAAAAAATACGAATTCAAAATGTTAGTCTCTTCTACATTATGATATGCGAAGTTACTTGCTACAAGTAAGGAAGCGGTTAGGCGGCTTTTTTACATGAATTTTGTACGAAAAGATTGAGGATTTTTTACATAGCTTCAGCGATAATTATTTACTTCTTCGAGGGCGATATAACTCGGTCGGTTGTTCTTGCTGTTCCTGCTGTCATCTCCATCCTCATCAGCAGCATCATTGTCTCTTCTCTCATTAGTCTATGTAGTGATAATCACACTTGTATTTGAATTCTTTGATGCAAAGCAAGAACAACTCGTTATTTCATGTTTCATGTCGTCGTTTCACCTCTCTTTTAATGCACATAGCAATCAGTCAGTACACATTCGTGGCAGTCAACACTCAAACTCGCCGATCGACCTGCAATACCAGTTATCTTCATGCAGTACAAGAGAGGTAACAAAAATAAGGCAATTATTATTATTGGTAATGATGAAAAGTTTATATGTAAATGGTGGTGTATCGGGTGGGTTAACGGAGTATTATGTTATCATCACCACTGGTCATTTGCAGACTGTTTGCAAAGTTCGTTTCGTTTGCTGAAATCTTATGTGCCGCCATATATGTCCTTATCCAGCTTGTTTCATTAGAAGTTTTCTATCATTTACCATATGTCTGTGCGTACGGATAAGGGTACAAGTTTATTGGGACGCAAATAAAACGGGAAACTTGACGAAAGTATGGTAGAATTGCAGGAAATACAACAACTCTTCGCAAGCTTTTCTCGTCGCGATCGACATCCATTGTAAGGCTTCATTGACTGGGAAATTTTGATGCCTTTGAATTAGCTGTGAGCAATACAAGTGATGCAGAGTGCGTTAATAAGGCCCCAAAGACTCTTCATGTACCGGTTCCATGTAATGTAGCCAATATTAAAAAATTAGGGTAACAAAATTTAATGAAGGCACTCGTCCCATTGTGTATTTTCCTACTCTTTTGTGCAGGGTGGCTAGAGCGTGTGTGTGTCTGTCTGTGAGTGGGAATTATTGATTAAGAGGGAGGAATAATGAAAAGATAATGAGGGTTAGCCTTTGCAGGGAAATGGTGATGATAATGCTACTGATGATGACTCTCTTTCTACCCACATAGCTCCTGTTTTCACTCTCACTCCAGTTCGCAGTGCGATACTCATCCCCGGGGATTATTTGCAGAGAGTGAGTGAGTGTGGCACTCATTCTGTGACTTCTCCCCTTATCATTCCCCCCGCAGGGGGCACTTCGTGACTCCGACTGTCTAGTCTCTCTCCGACCCTTACTATTGTTTTCCCTTTTCCCATTAAGAGAGCTGGAGACTGAGAGAGAGAGAGAGAGGCGAGTCTTTTCCGCAATGATACCACATTGCTATTGCGCTCTCAAAGACCTCACTGTCATCCACATTTACTCAACATAAATCATCAGTTGTCCTTTTATTCATATGCCTTATTTAATATTAATAAATAAAATCCCACCCATGAAACAAGAGTCTCTTGTTCGGTCATGTCGCCAACAACAACGTCTGACGACCACAATAAAATTACGACGACAATAAGAGCTGGCGTACCGTTACCTTGTCAATGCAGGTCCAGCTTATATGATTTGGTCTTATTGAGGGATCATTCTCACAGCCAGTAGCTGTACACACGTGGGGACAGCTTTAGCCTGTCCTCCATAACGTCATTCTCCTGTCATCTTCTTCCTCCAATTTGCTTTATGACCCTCCAGCGGATATTATAAGCCACTGCAAACTCTCCAGGGGCATCCTTTGGCTGCATTCCATCTTTAACCTATACAAACACACACTTCCGATGGATACTTTCAAACTATAACATATGTTGAAAATTGAATGCTCCAAGATTTTTCAAAAAGATTGCTCACGTATATATTTCACGCTGATAAAGAAACTCGGATCCTGCTGTGCTGTTCAAGTAAAAGCTTTCACTTTGTCATATGTTGTGCTCAATGAAGCTGTATGTATTTATAAAAAGCGGATGTTTTGACTTGATGTTTGTATGCGGAAAGTTAGGCTTTGTGAAGAGGGTGGAGATTTTAATGGGACGACAGGGATTTTATAATACAGGAGTAAAGTCCTTGTGACATTGCTATTGTATAAAATGGGAAAGGAATCAGTTTGAAGCATTTGATTTGCCACAGATTCGTTTAATGCTGCATTCGATTAAATCCAAGCAACTTGGGCCAATTTCATTTTTGGCAATGCGCTTGACTTTGTTACAAAACGAGATCACTTTTCAATCCATCCTGTATGAAAACGCCCCTTGCATAATAGTATGCACTTTCCATTGATAAAGCTGACTGGATTTTCCAAATTCACCACGCTCTCCCTGTAATGTTGTCACCCTTTAGGCAACTGCATTAAAGTGGTCCTTGTAATTGAGTCCTTTATTTTCCCACCCCGATATGACACAGACGAAGGCAAACCTTATACACGCGATTTGGTTTCGCTTCGTTTTTTACAAGTATTTTTTTCCTCGATTTGTTCTGTAAAAATCCCGTTGCATGATGGCACGGATAGGGAGTGAGTATTGCACCAACCACCCAAGAAACAGTAAAATTGTAAAATTCAATAATTTACCCTTTAGAGTAGGAGGCCAGCTGTTGAAAGTGAAAAGAGAGTGCGAGTGAGGGTTATGTGTGCGGGTGTAATGTGTGGCGTTATTATTAAGTAAAATATATGCAGTTAAAATATGCAAAATGTGAAAGGAACTGTTTGTAACACATGGCGTCTTTTAATAACAGCGGAGACGAGTTTTTAATATTCTATTATTAATGTTGACACCCTCCTTTCCTCTTCTCTCTAACTCCCAAACTCTGCTGACTTTTAAGCCGCTTCCGTACTCGCACACATTTAATGCATTTCACTCTTCCATTTTATCTTTTTGAGTCGGATGTTGGCTGTGTCCTCACGTCTCTCTCGTATCCCATTGTCTCTCTATTAGCCTTCCATAATAATCATAATATCATGTCCCCAATGTACATATGTTCCCCTCAACAAAGTCCTCGTCACATTCTTCTTGTCTTCTCCTACCCCAACTCTCAAATCTCATGTTCCACAACAATGTGCACACGATCCTTGAATGAACACTTTACAATGCGTAGACAAATCCATCCCCAACTTGACATGATGATTCATAAATTCGGCTAGATGTATACAAGCACTCCGGCAAAGCCACTCGGAGGTTATGTATAATGATTTGCTATTACATAAATTCAATCGAAATAATTATTTTGTCATCATACTTGATTATCTTCATGTCAGTTGACATGAACTCACATTGAATGCTCTAAGCACGTACAGTTGCAGAGTGCATAAAGATGATTTTACTAACCTCAAACTGGATAGCCTACCAACATCATCATAGGACTCCCTCCTGTGATTGTCTCTTTGTTTCCGCGGGTAAAATAATTGGCAATTATAGCCCAACATTACGCAAACGACGGTACCTATTTTCTTATACTCAGAATTCCCTTGCTTTCATCTAACTGGCGCTGCTGCCTCTATCTCCAACATTAACTGACCTTTTTAACGGGTCTACACTGATGACAGAAGTAAGATGGGTGCACAACGGGGAGACTCTAATAAGAGTAATCAATGCACATTCCTTGATATTTAGACTTTTAGTGCAATGCACACCACAGGAAGTCCCTTGAACTTCTACAGTGAGTTAAAAGTCATGTAAAGTACACATAGGTTATTCGCTATCCATGTGTTCTGTCATTATATGGAATTTTTACAGTGCATGATGAGGAATAAAGTCTCTTTTTTTGACCTGAGGAAAGCAACGGTTAGGGATAGCGAGAGAGGAGTGGATGCAGTAGAGCGAAGCTGTGCGGTGAAAAACGGATTGAGGCGCCAGTAAACGATGGTTAGAAAATGGAATGTTGAACATATTTTTCTTCTTTAAGGGATCATAAAAGGAACATGCTCAAGGCAGCGATAAGCACAAGGAGCCAGGAGGGAATGCTCCCATGTATGTACACTATTTTTTGCTCGTATTAAAAAGGCAGAGATTTATTGGGAACAGTGTAGTGACTGTGAGACCGAATAGTGGGTCCAAGGGAGAAATAGCATCAGAGTTTACTATTACCTGTGGGTGAAAATAGCAAAGAGCTTGTCGAAAAAGATCAGGGGCATAGTAGTTGATTTTTTCGCCATCCATCTCCGAAGTAGGGGAAAACATTTGCTACATACAGTAATACTATACATATCCGAAACTAACAAGGATAATAATAAGAGCTACCGATGTACGCACATGCTCACAGCAGTGAGCAATGTCACCGTTGTCGTTCCTTTCTCCTCCAAGCTGTAAATAGGAATTCATTTTGTATCCGGGAATGGAAACACGTGAAACGTGGCTTTCTCCTCTCCCCTTCCAGTTCCCTTGAGGAAAAAACTGTCAACTTGACTATTTGAATATCATGGAATTCCCTCCAGGAGTTGCTTTTTAATTATACATACAGATATAAATGTTTTCAATTTATCCTTATCTTTTCGTGTGTGCTCTCAAGTGCGCACTCTGCAAACAGTATCATCATCTGTCTTCTCCCTCTGACCCGTATGCAAACCTCTGTGAAACATGGATAGGAAATTTGCTTATTATACGGAGCGCTTGCTTTCCGGAAAATACATATGCAGACATACGAAATATTCCATTTCTCTCTCTCTTTCATTCAGCTCTAATTGATCCGTAAAACCACTTGAGTATATGAACTCTCTCTCTCCCCTTGTGTGAATGGGCCCTTTGCGTCACCAATACATTCACATACAAATGAATTGTGCCCCTCATCTCCTGCCTTGCTGATACTCTGCCATTTTTATACCCTCCTACCGTCTGTTCAGATGAGACACTCACAATAGAATCATCATGCTCTTTATACGTCCAATTTTTTTCTGACTTGTTGTTTGAACCACGGCTGTGGTTAATTGTAAATATTAATTCAGCCTTTGGTAGTTGGTCCGACTTCTCAATGTCTTAGATATAATCAGACAAATGCTAGCAGATTGACTGATGAATATTATGCAAAAAATACTGTCACATGAGATTGCTTCCACATGCACAAAAAATGAGTATAGTTGTGCATTTCCCCACCAAATAATGTAATTACATAGCGGTTCTTCATTCCACAGGATCAACTGAATGCAATGCATACATTCCGAACGAGGCAGGCGGACGCACACACACACACACACACTCAGACATACGAAATGGGAAGATTTAACGGGTTTTAGTTGAATTAACTTTTTGTAGTGGTGAGGAAGAAATGATGGAAAAAATGAGTGTGAGTGCGAGAGAAAGAGGGGAGAAAAAAGGAGAGGGTGCTGGAGGAAAAGACGAAGGAGGAATAGGAAATAATGAAAATATACGAGCTTGAATAAAAGTAACTAGGAGGAAGTGAGATCATGAGAGTGTAGCTCGTAAAGTGGAAAAGATTCTTTTGCGAATGCCGACGTTTTGATAAAGTACTAGCAGTTCATGCCCTCGTCTCACACCCGCTCTCTCGCCGTTCCTACTACCCGAATGACGCATACATACACAGCTGGAGAAAGAGCGAGACACGAGTCTATAGGATTTCATCTTCCTCCTCCGCCTCCACCTCCTCTTTTTCCTCCACTTCTTCGTGAAACGTATGTCTTCCCATGTGTCTCTCTCTCTCGCTCTTCTTGAAAGAGCAGAGAGATATATATGCAAGAGGAAAAGGGCATTGTCTATAGGAGATGCATCTAGGGGATGCTAGCTTCAATTGACTATTTTCCCTTTCTATTGGATTGAATAAAATTCTACTTTTCCACATACTTTTTCCCATTTTATTCGCATGTTGGGAATTCCAAACGTTCCCAACTACCAATCCTCCGAAATCTCTCAATCGTTTCCCAATCCTACAAACCCCATCTACATACGAATACATCCAGTTGGCAAATATTTATAACGCATCAGCTACTGCTCCTCCAAGTAGTTGTGGGAGAAAAAAAGTCTCACCATCTCCTCCGCCTCCTTCGTCTTACGCATCCTGACTATAACAGACACAAAAGCAGACACAATTCTCATATCTTCAAGGGAAAAACATGCACTCAGTGTAAGCGGGGACGAGCAAGACATAAAGCCTATCTGTTTTACACACATTCCGCTCACAGCCAAATATATTTATGACATCTTCCTGTGAGAATCCTCTCGTTCTATCCTTTGCATTTTTTTTGTTTACACTCGCCCTCACTTTATACATCAAGATCCTGTCTTATCTTCCTGCATATCTCACCGCCAAGTGTAGCTTTTGAGTGAACCTAGTACATCCTCCACTTCAGAAGACTGATACAGACAGACGCAGAAGAAGGGGAAGGAAATAAATACCTGTTCCAAGCTCACCATCACAGAAAGAAGCGAGTTTAAAGCTCATTAATCAGTATCCCGTTTATCGGTGTCATAATCAAATGAGTTCCTCACAGCGAAGCCAAATCAGATCCTGTCATCAAGCCACCATCACTCTATAGGTGTGTTCACACAAATCCTGTTTTTATGTCCACATGCGCACACATATACTTGTACACACGTTGTACTGAGGCCATGTGAAACAAGGGGAACTTTATATTGCTTCATGGTGTGAGCAAGGGAAGAAGTAGAATAATAAAAACTTTTAAATTAACACCACCATTTGCATAAACACGGTACAAATCCCGGGAATGTTGAGCACACAGACAAACATAGAACGGTAATGCATTGGTAAAAAACTATTATTTATTGCACTCTATATGGAAATCCTTTTGTGTGTGGACATGGTGACGTATTGTAAAAATGTAGCTGTAATGGATGCATCTGTGAGCAATATCTGTAGGTAGGAACATCAGTCAATGATTCCCAGTCCTGATCATTGAGAAACATTCGAGGTTAAATGAGTGTAGTTTGTGTGAAGTGCAGCAAGCATCATACAGATCTCAGGTGAACTACTAAAGGAGGTTTTTTGTACCAGATTTAATTTTCCGAAGGTTTCCTATCTTCATATTGAGCCTACTGGTACACATTCTCTGATTCCAGTGCAAGCATTGTCATAATAAAAACA
>JAQIWI010001006.1:0-19939 GCA_034698825.1 Deuterosminthurus bicinctus | reverse complement strand
TGCCGTTGTAGGAAATCGTCTCACATAATCGACTTTCTCTATTGTTAAAAATGGAACTGTGGGTCGTTAGTTACCTGGATACTTATAAGGATTGACTATTTTTTTTATTATAATAATAATAATTATGTGAAAGGTTGTTAATAAAAATGCATTTATTTAATAGTAATTGAACATGCATTTTCATTGGTTTATTGTCCGTGACAAAGACTCAACTGAGTGCCACATGAGCTCGTCGGCTCTACTTGCAAGCTGAGCAAACGCCTCATTTTCACTGCATACTAATAGTCCTATGATGCTGGCCAAATTTTTATTGTGATTACTTTGCTTGATTATATTTTGAGGCAAATGTGCCTTCGGTGAGGAAACGAGCGACGGATCCTTTGGACAATCATAATAATTTCAAATCTGTTGCTTGATACTTCCACCATGCTACATACAGTTTGCCCTATATTGCTTTGATGTTCAAGTTGCACTGCAACAACAAGCAAACCCTCGCTGCTGCTAAAAAATGCAATGCAGCTTGAGTCGTAAAGTCGAAGCGGGTTATTTTCAGCACATAAAGCCAAAGTTTGCTGAGTTATTGGGCTATTAATTGTTATCTTTTGGGTGTCCATTAGGTGCTATGTAGACTCATTTTCCTTGTTGCGCTTTTCAGATAACTCATATTTGTTGTCGAGTGAAAAAGGACCGGTCCACAGTTCTGAATTTCAATATTACCGATGTATTAGAACTAGATAAGTCAATTGAATCATCACTCCTCTCCCTTGTAAATTCCATAGTCATTACTTAAGAAATTCAAAGAGGAAAAATTGCATTTATTTGATCCTTTTCATGAGCTGTGCATCAGCTTGCACCAGCATTAACAGTGACCATCTGGTCACAGCGTCAACGTTTGTTGGTCTTCCGTGCCATATTTTACAACTCAGTTAGACGTGACTGAAAGAAAGAAGAAGGCCCATGTAAAACTGCTCTCGTATCAGAGAGTCAGAAGTTATGAGGATGGCATTACGGGCTATTGGAAAACCCATGGAATATATCAATTTTTCTATGTCACATTAAGAATGTTTTTCATACATCTCGCTTCATCTCGCAATGCAAATTATGTTCATGAAGGTAATCTATACTTTTATCATTTCAAATCACGCCTGTTCTACACATCACGCGAGACGCGAGGAACAATTAAGACCGAAGTGCGTCCAATTGTGTTAGAGAACAGCAAAGAAACTGCAATGTGAACCGCGAGTTATAATGTAAAAAAGTAGTAGAGATCAGGTGGTATTTTTTATTCATGGACTCGGCTATTAAATTGCATAAAACTTTTATCAAGGCTGATAAAAACCATAAGCTTTAATGGAGGTGCAAGGGGAATACAAATTAAGTTTTTCTTTTTTTTAGTCATTGAACTTTGAATAATAAAGTTGCAGATTTCAGCAAATAGGTCGGACTTAATAGGAAAGTCTACTCAAAAAATGGACACAATTGTCCGCCTGAAATGTGACCATGCTTTGAAGGTCCACTTCGTTTGTACCCATGGGATGCTTTTACGTCCACTTAGTTTGTACCCATGCATTATTATTACCCTTATCTTTTCAGAATAAACTAATGAAAGACATGTAAATAAACTAAATCGGTTCTAACAAAAGGTGGAGGTTTTTTATGGCCTTACTTTATGTACTTTAAGGGTACAGCTTAGCAGTTAGGTGCATGATTTTTAGGTACCCAATTTTTATGGCGGTCTTATTTAGAGGGACTTGAAATAAGCTCAGAGTTGCACAAACAGCTAGTTTTTTCATCATTTTTTTTAACTTTTTTTTCATAATATGGACTGGAACCGGATCGATCGAGAGGCCAAGGACCTCCATAAAATTGTTTTGCAGAGGTAAATGATGTATTATGGCAACTAGTGTTCATATTATAGTCTTTTGATGAGCAGTATTTCATTGTAAAAGAACTTCGTAGGGGTAATTTGAGGGACAACATTGACGAGCTTATTATTAAAATACCAATGGCTTTACTCATCTTGTATAATGACGAAGGATTAGATGCTGACTTTCTCCAGAGTTTTGACACTTGTCGACCCCAAATCGACACTGAGCTTGCTATCGAGTTTGAAGCATGGGCTGAACGAAAAGCTACCGACCCAACAACAAAGACGCCAAGGAGAGCAAAAGCCAAAGGGTTGCTTGTTCAAGAATCCAACGTGCCAGATGAAATTGTTGGCTTCCGCATAACACCAACGGGGTTTCGGTTCGTCGTGAAGTAGAAAGGCTGCTCAAAAGTTCAAGAATACAACAGTTTCAGTTATATAATCATCTATTCCTTGCTTTTATTTCTTTTTTAATAGTATTATTGAAGCTTTAAGAGAGTTTGTTGGTCTGTCAACGGTCAGAAATTTAGTCAGAAGATTCTGGGATCCGGTTTTCGCCTGTTTATTTGAAGAATTCGAGGCCCTTGAAGACATGTTTATTTTGCTCGACTTTCATCACCAACGTTTGAGCATCCAGCTCTTGAACATTTTACTGCCTATCTGACATCTCGCCATTATGAGCCAATTGTTGAGACTCTCCAAGCAGAGATAGCCAAAGAAATGGAAGATAAAGAGTCGGACTATGAAAACCCCGTCATTGATCTACCTCCGCCCCTTCAAGTACCAGCCGAATTATTCTTCTGACAAACCATCGTCTCTTGACACCAACAGACGCTACCGTAAGTCTTCTCATGTGCATTTAGAAAGAAAGTTTGAAATGATAGCATGTTTTCGTATATTAGCAAAGCAGAAAAGGACCAGAAAATTAACCCCCTGGCGGTTGACAATGTTCCGAAGAAAGCACGGGCTATAAAGAAGGCACGACGGTTTTAAAAGAAAGTCGGGTCCGATGTTTCTGTTTTCCTTAGCGTTATACAAACTGAAGAAGCAACCGTAGTACAGCAGGCGGTTTCCCTTAATCCTTCTTTATTAGTGGACGCTGTACAGGTGGATGAGGATTTTGCGGGTGATACTTGTCAGGTTGAAGCGGAAATAGCTGGCGAGACCGTGGCGGTTGAAGCGGAAGAGGCTGCAGATCAAGTTGGTGAGACGGAGGAGACGGCTGAGGATGAGGTGGGTGAGCCAATTGAGCAGGCGGCTCCCCAGGATTCCTCACAAGAAGCATTGGAGGTGGTCGAGGAAGTGGTGGAAGAGGCTGGAGAGGATAACGCGGGTGAGTTTGAGGCTGGAGAGGATGACGCGGGCGCATTTGAGGCTGGAGAGGATGAGGCGGGAGCGATTGAGGCCGAAAAGGATGAGACCGGAGCGGTTGAGGCTAGTAACGGTTAGGCGCATTAGGCTCTTTCTTTTCCTTGTGGGTATCTTGGCTGAGGCTTAAGCTTCTCCAGCCGTGAGCTCAAGTGGAGCCATCGAAACGGCAAGCACAAACAGAAATTGTGCCACATGTGTAATAAGCCGTTAACCACACAAGTTTGGTGCCCATCTTAAAGTCTGCGAGGCTCAGCAGAAAAAGAAAAGAAGTAAATGATCCCATTTATTGGCCAATTTATTCAAGTTTAGTTGTTTTATTTGATTTTTTAGCTCATAATTTTTGTACAAAATGCAAAGTAGTTTTTGCCACTAACCCCCAGATAAAGCCCACGTCGATAAGCAGAAGGTCGTGTGCTCATGCGGAACTGAACTCTGCAAGAAGGCGTAAAGACCACAAGTCTCCTAAAGACTTTACAGTCAAGAGCTGCCCTCCAGTGGACAACTTTCAAGTCTTTGGCCAATAATTTTTTTAAATGATTCTCTCTTTTTGTACTTGGCAAATCAAAATTTAATTTAAATAAACAGTGACATCATGGAAGCAGCCATAAAATAATAATGGTGACTTAATTATTAGTTAATTTTTAATGACAAATAATGAACGTCTCATCAGTTAGTTAGCTGCGCATGAGGTAAAGCTCATTGGTCACAGGGGAAGAGGTTAAGCCACTAGCAGTCATGACAGGTAGCTGCGCATGGGGTGACAGGGAAGAGGCTAAGCCACAGCAGCCATGACAAGAGCTGCGCATGGTGAAAAGGGAGAGTGGAGAGTGACAGGGGCCCGTAATACCTCACTACTCTCATGGTAAAATCGAGCTTTTTTTGGCTTCTCAGCTAATTGTTAATCAATTTTATTGCTGGTTATATAAACAAAGTGCCTCAAGACTCTTGTTTCAGAATATGTATTCAAAGTTCTTGTAGCTCTTGAATGTCCGAAGTTATTCAGAAAATGGTGTGTACAACCGTAAGTCGGGTCACCCTGTAAACTTAAAAAAAATACTTGGTAAAGTGCCAGTTGAATTCAACCCTTAACATAAAACCGAACAAAGAATGTGCACTTCAATCTCTCATAAGCAAAACACTCTGACATGTGGAAAGGCACTTCACACAAAGTTTCTCGCCGACAATTCAATTCTAAAGCTGTCACATGAAGAGGTGGTTATTTATTTGAAGTACCCTGAATCATTGAAATTTCCCGTTCCGGCGCCAGGATTTATTGCAGCGCCATGTTTCGTCTTTTAATAGTAGCTTGGTAACAACGAAAAAAAAGGTACGAAAAGATGCAAACTAGTAGCTCTGACTACTTCCAACATTCAGACACCAGGTCAATCCATTGCTAAACATCTCACCTTTCATTGACCTCTACTCTAACTGTCTCACACATGTCGCTGATGCTGACAGTGTATTTAACTTAGTAGAAAATCAAAGTCCAGTAGTTCTGTCCATCAAAAAAAGAATCTTTAATTCCAGTCTCTCATACCAAACGAGCTTTGCGGGCGTCAGATCCCCACGGTGTCTACTCGTTATAGCATCTTTTTTTATCTCTTGGGTTTACAAAAAAATTGACAATTTACTTTATTACTGTTTCGGACATTTCGGTATTACAGCATTATATTTATCTCTTGGGTTTACAATGAGTCAATTCTTCTAAATTACATAATGCCAGTGCGCTACAAATTTGGCAGGAAGGTAGCCATCGCAAGCAGAAATTTCGCAAGGGTTTTCCCTCAAACTTTTGTTTTTATAACAAACCAAAGCAGCCAGTCTTTTTATTCTCACTTACTTAACTACGCCGACTGCACTGATTGCTTGTCTCCATTCTTCGCTTTGAGATTAAGCGGGGATGTGAACACTTCCGCAAGATTTTCCGGAGACCTCATTGAGACGGCATTTGGCAATTTTTCCTTCTCCTGTTCTTCATTTGAGTCTTGTAGGAATCCAATAGAGCAAACGATAACTACAGTTGCCAAGTCTGTACATGCGTCTTTGTTTTTTGGTTATAAGAGTCGAGGTAGTGGGGATCCATTTGATAGAAGAGGGGCTCAAGCTGGGATAGATGAAGCAATTAGGAGCTTCGTTCTTGAGCATAAAAATCAGAGCTTTGAATACAGAGCCCTATGCGTTCGCAATTTCAAAGTAAGTTATGGAGAACATCTGATCACACCTATAGAGATAATTCCCACTGGGAGAACTACCGTGGTAAAATTCGTAACCACGGCTGGCGTCTTCACTCCGAAATCGTCGTATCGTGTATATATCTCACCCTTCGAACTGACGGTTTGGCTGGCTGTTCTTTTCTCTGCGTTGATCACTTTAGCAATACTGTTGGGAGTCTTTCAAATGCAAAGAACACATAAAGTGGCTGAAATTGGATCACTCAGCCTGACATTGGAGCTGGTGACTTGGGTCTTTGCTGTTGCAATTGGTCAGTACAGACATTCAGATATTCCATTGAATTCAGGGCGTCTGCGTAGGGGAGTCATCCTTATTGTTGCGCCAATGATTGTTTCATGGTTTATTCTGTCAACATTCCTTCTCAATGTGTATTCTGCAATTTTTAGCTCAGATGCAACCAGGAGTTTTCAATACGTCACAGATAAGACCGGCATTCTCGATCTACCGCATGATATACCGACATTTATTCTGGTCAACGAGTCTTATGTTAAACGATTTCAGGCTGACAAGGCTACGACTGTGGAGAATTGTACCGTACATGGCTCAACAGACTTCTGCAAATTCAACAACTACATCCCTGCTGCTTGTACCATCTATACAGCCCTCAAAATGGCGTTCAGAAGTATCGTTTATGACTTTAACCGGAACGAAATGGAAAGCATCGAAAATTTGAGAAAATACAACTTCAACGGGGGTTCAAAGTTGCTTTGTGCAAACACTGCATCTCCGATCCGTGTCCTTCATCAGCCAAAGAAGCCACTGGCTTTTTTGATAACTGACCATGACTTTCAAAATTACTGGAAGCTCTTCGTGGAAGTCATGCAAAAAAATCCGAGTGTCAAGGTAGCAAACAACTTTGACAAAGAAGATTCAATTCTTTCACGTCAAGTTACTTTTGAATACACAAGCGGATTGTTTACTGCGTTTCATGGCTCGACTTTAGTCCGAATGAAAATTCTGTTGAGTTCCGGAATTCATGGCTTGTGGCTGAAATGGCACCACATTAGGTTTACTGATGGTGGATTACAACATGGCGAGAAGAAGTTGCCCAAAGAAAATATGGTCCAGCCTCTGTCCTTTGACAATTCAGGGTCGCAATGGATTTTGGAAATTCAAGCGTTAGCTTGGCTGCTGGCAACAATTGTGTTTGCTGTTGAAATGATTGTCAGAGTTGTACTGGGGCTTCAAAGAATTGAGTAGAACACTCCACATAGTAATTTGCCGTAGGCAGAAAAAACCTACACAAGAAATATGTAGACATGGACCTTGCATTAAAGAAATTGTTTTCGAAGCTTACACTTTATTTTATGAAGGCCTTCAAATAACATGCAGACGAGCATAAGTTTTGGCAAGCAATCAATAAATCCGGGCATCAAAGAATCGTAATACCGTCTGATCGCTGGGAAATTGTCCTAAAGCCCCAAAAGATAGCAAGTTGAAGTGGGGGCAATCATGAAGAACCCCGAGATGGTGTTTTCCAAAACTACCATTAAAAGACCTATAGCCATACCGCTCTCCACGACCATAAAATGTCCCACATTATAACGGATCAATCTGCGTCTTGTCAGTAACCTCGCTAGCCTCAGATTTTTGAATTCCTTTACAATGTCACCTCTAAGGTCATTTAATAAACCCGCAGACTCGCTCCTTACTGACTCTGCTGCTCTCATCAGGAAAAAACCTCCCAAGATGTAACCCAAAGCAACCATCGCGGCACCCTCAGCTATTATGACTGAAGATCCCATAGCTGTCAGTTTAACAGCTAGAACCAAACATGCTACAACAGTACAAAGTGCGTAGGCGATTATAACCGGTAGCACTGCTGCAATTTCATCACCAAAAGTGTTGCTGAGAAGCTCCAGTTGTGTATAGAATAGCTTTTGCTTTCTCCAGCCCGGCTTTATCAAAGAGTCCGATCTATTAATGGTTAAGGAAAGGCAGTTCAAAGTTAGCCGATACCCGAATACCGACCATGCATCAGTACAGACGTTGAAAAGTTTTAATACCTCATGGACCGCAGGCACAAAGAGACAACAATTAATGGTGAAACGAATAGGCCAACGCTCACGAAAAAAGTTATCAAGATAAAACCAAGTACGAGTGAGTCAATGGTTAGACACAGAAGAAAGCTAGCGTTGTTGTTTTCCAGCAAACTGCCCACAAATGGATTGCTTGCTAGACAAATTGGTGAGTGAATGTTCATTGCAATTAGACCAAAAAGAGACGGTGCCGTAAACTTTGACTGTTGAAAAAGGTAAAGAAGCACTAGCAGCATTGGGTCCTTTGCAAAAACTTTGAAGATACTTTTCCCCGCCAGAAATTTATCTGTAAGTAGAAAATTGTAAAAAAAATTAGTAGCGTATTCAATTCCAAAATAGAAAAGAACATTGGAACAGCAAAAGTGACATGGTGTTACCGGAAAAATTCTTCTGTAAAAGCAACGACTGATTGACAAACCAACTCAGCTCCTGTCTCTTTTTGCGAAGGAACCAAAGCAAAAAAGTTGTCATAAATAGCACTGATGACGTTATGAAGAAAATCATGCAGTCTATAGTGAATAAACCATCTATTGTCATAATAGTTAGCCTCTCACTGAAGCATAGTCCTAAATGCAGCAAAGCTCTAATAATAAAGAGAACAGCGAGCGCAGCAGGTACGTGTAGATGAAGCCCTTCGGATGGGTTCAGTCTCACGTCACCTAAACTTTGGAGACGTTCTTTTATTTGCATTGGGAACAAAAACATGTTTCCCAAAGATTGCAAATCCTTGAAAACGTATAAAATCAAGAAGCCGAGTGGATCTTCACGTATCAATTGAATTGTTAGCAAAGCTTTACACTGCCAAGACAGAGCTTGTGTTTTTAGGTATTTTCCTAGTTTTCTAAAGGCGCACATGTTTTCCCTTGCTAGATCAACTCGCCTTCTGTGGATGTGTTTCAGTGGAAAATATTGCCTGGAATGAAATGAGTTGGAACAAGAGCAAGGAAACTCCTTGTGCATGTCCTTCCACGTGAGACAATATATTTAATGAATCCAAGCTCGTCAAAGCTAATTCACCTCGTGGCCAATTTGGTGAAATGAAATGTTGAGGGTAATTGAATTTACTTTTTATTCAATTTTTAAATTAAGATCTCCCCATTTCATTTGCCACAAACTTCCAGATTGGTAAATACCGTAATTCCGCTATTAAACGCCGGGGCGTTTATTTTTTCAAATTTATTACCGCCCCGGCGTTTATTGAAGGGCCGGCTTGTAATAGAGGGCCGGCTTTTATTTTTAGAGCACAAATGGGCTGTAAAACTTTCTCAAGAAACCATCTGAATTTTAGACTTTTACGCGTTACAATTATGTCACTAGTCAGAAGTTTTGTCAGTTACAGCCTTTTCTGTGTGTATAATCGCTTGTCTCTGATAAATTTCTGAATATACTTCATCTGAGCTGGAGTCAACGGGATAATCGAAGCACTGTTCTTTAGAGAAAATAAATTGAAATGATCATTATTTCAATTACCATGTAGTTATTTGTAAAAAATGCATAAAAGCTCCAGCTCTGAACTAGAGTTGACTCGGTGTCTTATCGTTATCAATTATCAAGTAATCAATGTGCGTGACTTGCGCGAGTCGTTAATCAAAATCTAAAGTTCGAAGTGTCACATCGCAATGTATTCTTTTTCAGAAGGTCTCAATTTCCCTACAATATATTTTCCACGTGCAGAACCTTTTTATTTCAACTGAGTGCAGTTCACTTTAATGCCTCATTACTCGGTAGTTAAATTTTGACAAAATAGTTCGCTTAACTTTGCAAACGACGCTGATAATAAGCATCTCTGTATTGCTGTCAGTAGTTCATACCTCTATGGCTTGATTTTGTCGAAAAGTCATTCTAGAAATTCGGACTCCAATAAACGCCCCGGCCATTATTGGAGTCCCGGCGTTTAATAATTCAAATTTCGGCATACCCCGGCCTTTATTAGGTGGCTGGCTTCTATTAAAGCCCCTGCCTATAATAGCGGATTTACGGTATACAGTCCGAATTATAATGCCTGAAGCGCCGTTAAGTCGAATCTTGAAAACGTTAAGGCGTGCCTAAAGGTTGTTAAGTCGAGTCTTTAGGTCGTTAAGTCGAGTCTCATAGTCGTTCAGTCGAGCCTCATAGTCGTTAAATTGATCCCCATTGTCGTTTAGTTGAGCCTCAAGGTCGTTTCATTTTAGACCCTTGAATAAAGGCACCAGGCTTCTGAAATCAGGTTAAGGGCTCTTCAAGGTTCTCTTTTCAGGCTTCAGGGTTTTCGCTTCAGGATTCAGGGCTTTCGATTCAACTTCAGAGTTTTCACATCAGGCTTCAGAGCGCTTCAGGCTTCAGGGTACTAGTGAAACCCTAAAACCCGCTTATTGATTCATACATAACTGGCTCAACGAGAATTTTTACATCGCTAGGAGCGTTGCTAGCTACCTTCACCGTTGCATTGGGATGTCCTTTATTACTTTAAAATTCATACATTTTCCTGTATTTTTAAATGTCGTTTTAACGCCAGCGGCTTTTCTGACTCAAGCAGCATACTGCTAATGGATTTTTTGGCTTGGACGGTAGCCCATATAAAGTTAGTACCGGCAAATGTCAAATAAACAAACAAATGCACTCGCATCTCTGCAGCCACCTAAACTTGTCATTTTGTGAGAAAACCAGATTGATCGTGCTATTATTCTTCTTGTCTATTTAGCACAAGTGGAACTCTGCTTTTGAGAGAGGGGCCAAACTTACAAAATGAGTTGACGTTGACGAGCGCGTGTGTTCTTGTAGATAAATTAGGTTGCTACGGAGACACGTGGAGTAAGCAGAATACCTATGACGCCAGTAAAACCTCTTTTATTTCTTCTTGAATTTTCTTCTTGTCTCCATATGGCGCCTAATATTAATATTTAAAATACTTAATATGGGAAGGATAGAAGTTTGATGGACTTTTGTTGTCAGGCTCATATATTTATTCATAGCATATGGCTTTTAAAAGCGGGCAAGAATTTTTGAGTGACAGTTTCTCCTGTCCTTCGTTGCTATTGATTGAATTTTACGTCGTATGTGGCACAAAAACCGTGGGCTGTTTGTCTTTTAAGTCCACGTCGCAAATGAGTTCAACTTACTTTACTCCTCTTGTAGCTCTCCTTACGTACAGTCAAATTAAATTTCACTGTGACTAAATCCATTGAAAACTGCATTGGTGTTTAAAAAGTTTGAAGTTTGGGACAGATTTTCTGCTATTGAGCAATATAGCAGTGACTATACAATAACAAAGCCAGTAATTATTAAATTACTAAACAGTCAAAGTTCAACACAATTCACTTTAAATCTACATATCTTGAACGGAGTAACAAAAACAAAAGAAGTCATCATGCTGACTTACAGGCTCGCTCAGCCCTCCTTCGCCTTTTTCAAGCTGTCATCTCTTTTGGCTGCCTTCCAATTCAACGTGACAGTTTCCACAGGGAAATTGGAATGCAAGGAATCTCGTTGGGCTTTATTGGCATTAAAAGTTTACCACACAATTGGCTTGTTAAAGTTTATACAGCTCTCGATCTCTCTCGTCCAACTCTCATCAGCTGTGGCTACAAGCCCAAAAGCTGTCCAAGATTTAGTTGCAGTTCTAATGATAATGAGCCTCAACGTAACCTCCTTTCATTGGAACTGGGAAATGACCAAAAACGTCTCGGATGTTGTCATTTTAATCAACGCAGTTCGTTCTGATTTAAAGTTGTATGATGATATCAGAATAGGCCCAACGAGGAAATCGCTTGGAAGCGTGAATTCAAATAGAATCTTTCGCCTTTTTCAATCTATAGTGTTTTATCTGACAGGATATTGTAGTGAACTAATAAGACTTCTGCCCACTTTCTCCACGTATGAACTTCTGACAACTGTTGTTCCCGTGGCCGTTGCTTCCTTCGTTCCTATTATCACCTTTTCTGTAATAATTGGCGAACCCGAGGTTATCTTGGCGATTTATATCTTGAGTGAAGACTTGAAGAAACATTTTATGCTGAGAGTAGTAGCAACTATTTTTGATCTGGTTATAATGTCTTTTAGCACAGTGACCTTTCAGTTGGGATTCTTCTTGCTTCCGTCAGTACTAGCTATGGTAACGAGTCAACTTAAAAAGTTGGAAGACAACTTTAAGTAAGTTTATGCCTTTTCTTTAGCAAGAAATTATGTTTTTTTTTAATTTTGAATAATTACAATAAAATGTTTGTTGTTTTTTGAATTTGTTTGTAGATTGTCACAGACAAGGATCATGTCTTCGAGGAAAATGGACGCAGACTGGAATGAAATAAGGCGTTTTTCTACTTTACTAAGCTATATTAACAGCGGTTTTTCTAATTGCTGCTACTCTGGAAAGATCATGGCTTTTACTTGCTCCGTTCTTGGAACCTTCTACGCTGTACGATTTGGTGTGAGAGACTTGTGGTCGTGTGGGCTAGTAGGGCTAGCTTTAATGGCGGTAGTCTTTTACACCCTCTGCATGGGAAGCGCCTACGTTATTCCGCAGACAATGGAGAGCGCACTGCAAAATTTAAAGTTGGTCCCTCCTGCTAATGTTGGAGCGTTTAGTAAAGAGCTGAAGCAACGGATCAGGTCAGTGGGGCCATTGACAGTTAAGGAGGGAGAATTTCGAGGACTAGGGAGTTATACTACGCCCGAATTTGTTGACTTTTATGTTAACCAAGTGATTGCGCTTGTTCTTGCATTTTAATGTGCATCATTATGTGCAACAATGTAATTGCTAGTTATATGTTTTGTAGATGTAATACAACAATTGTCCTTTATCCATGTAGACATACAATCAACATGTTTAATCACGTGGATGTCAAGTAAAACTCCAGCAAGAATGTACACAATATCCCCATTTGATTCCCAGGCAATCCACATGTGCAAAGAGGACGCCAGCATCCTGTGCATCCTTCAAGAACGCTGCAGCAAGCTACCTAGAATTAAATAAATACGACCAAGCCTTGCATCACTGATGCCGCCTCCCAAGTTGCCCCAAGCACCCCAAGACACTTTACTGCCGAGCCACCACCCTGGAAGGTCTGGAACTGTTCAACAAAGCCTACCGTGACGCTCAACAAGCCCTAGTCTCAACTCCAAGTGTCGCTGCGTCCCTAAAACCTTTGCTATCTCGACTCTACGTCGTTGTAGAATAACGTGGAACAAAATTCTCCCAAACTAAAGTAATAGCCACAAAATTTTTGGAGATTTCCTGCAGTGGTTCAAGCACTTATTCTTCAAAAGAGGTTGAAACGCCCTTTAACAAATTTTCTCGTCCTCTGTCGCCAGCGAGCTGGAATTAAAGTGCTTTTGGAACTTGAGATTTTGAACAAAGTTAAATCCTCAATGGAGGTGAAGACTTGCAAGGGGCCAACTTGGGCAAAATCAGTGCCGTCAGGATTCTTTCCGATCGGACCGACTAATCGGGCTAATAATCAATTATTTGCAGTTTATTTCTGTTGACAAACTCAGATAGTTATGCCTCCCATACAAACCTAAAGACCTGTGGATTGAACAATAAGTTAACTTGCACAATTCATTTACCAATTCCAAATTCAATGAGATTTCTTCTGATGTTTGTAGACATAGGGGATGGACAGGTCTTTGCCACAAATATTACATGCCCTTCGTCCTCGTCCTAAAATTGAAATGAAAATAACAGAAAAAAATTACTAACATTCCCTTCATACTAAAATTTAAACTAGTTAAAACAATTGACAACCTGCTGGAACTGAAGCTGGATTTGATGGAGCAGTTCCTTGAACAGGATCCTGTGGCGGAACTACTGGTTCTTGTTGTGCTGTTGGAATTCTTCCTCTGGTCATTCCCTGACCATCTTCAATAAATTGAACCCGTTGCTCCAATACCCGAATTCGTTCGCGATCCTCCGCAACAAGTCTTGCAATGTCCACGACATTCTTGTCAATTTTGTTGTCCACTTTGTCGATCATTCGGAGCATTCGTTCCGAAACTCGATTGAAATGAGAAAGAAAGATGTTACTCTGGTCGGAAGAGCAGCTACTCCCGGCTCCAGTTTTTGGCCGTCTCGACCTAACCGCCTCACAAGCTGCCTCATGGCAGACATTCCTAATGTGTTTGACTTCTTGGTCCATATCGTTTTGCATGCGATCAGCCACAGATACGAATAAATCCACCGAAGATTCATTTGCATTTCCAATGGACGATGCCTGAAAAATAAATTATGAATGTTGTATTTAAAGGTGAGTAATTTAAACAGGATTAAATTATTTTCACTTTAAATTAATTGAATGAAATTGGAATGAGTTGGAGTTCATGTTATAAATTGTTTACATTATGCGCTTACGAAGATCGGATTGCCTCTTCCTTGTCCCTTTCCAGCAGAGTCCATGATTTCGGTTTGATCAAATCAAAATTCAAGTCAAAATGTTGAATGTGAAACTAACGGAAATTACTGTTGTGGTATTGCCTCTCTTACAAGAATCCAATGCACAACTGACGTGAGTGAGCAGGCGGCGTGGGATCCCCGCTTGTACACACGGCTGTGTACCTCGGGAACACCTGTGTATGCATTTGGGAGACATGCCTTTGGCATACAAAAATAGTCAAATTTTGCCTCCATTTAGGCATACTTTTGTTACCCTGGATTGGGGAGACCTGCCATGCTTTAACGTGCCTGACTGGAGTGCTCTTATACTTCTGTTTCCTTAAAATAGGTATGTCAGAGGGATTGTTATTTGTTCTTATACAGAGTATGCTTATGGACAGCATACGTTCACATTATTGTCCGGCATTGGTTTGGCCTTCCTTGACACAAGTGGCAATTTGGACCAGAGTGTACGTTAGTTAGAATGTTTCTTAAGGCATAAACACCTTAATATCCCCACTGATCCTTGAATGAACAAGCGGTCTCGCTTTTCGCAATAAGCTTTCATTGACTAATTTGCAATTAAATTTAACTTCTGGTGTGGATAATCAATCAATCAATCAAACCAGGCAAACATGTTAATGTTGTTGGTTTCACCATTTGATGCGCCATACCAGAGTTTCACCATTAAGCTCAATGCAAAGAAAGCCAGTGCACCCCCACCGCAGGGATACCTGAGCTTGACATTACTTGGCAGATCCTTTGCATGCCAACTTCGGGCACTCCCTACTCTGGGCTTAAGCCGTCCCAAATTTAGGCACACAAAAGTATACCCCTGAATCCCTACTTTACGAATCCCTAAATCAGGCATGCACAAGTAATGCCTCGTGTACAAGCGGGATCAAATAATAGTGTACCCCATCAGTTGCCACGCAACTAACGTTAGAAGTGCAAAGAATTTGAGTAGCCGCCAGTGAATTGAATAAGCGGAGCTGCCAAGTGTCCATAAATTGCCATCATACACTACACAGCACAGGGTGAGATTTCAAGATAATCGTGTACAATTGGCATCAAGGCTCCAGATTTTGACATCTGACGTTATTGGATACTCATCCATCGACGCCAGCTGCTTCATTTGATGAGGCCTTAGTGGGAGAGGTTAATTTAAAAACTACGCTTCGTCATTGTCCTGTTCGTCCTCCACTATAGTGATTGATTTATTATTAATCAATCAATATGAGAATGCGTCATCGCATTTCAATATTTATGACAACCTGAACAGCATCACGCTTAGCATGTTTTACCATTATATGATCTACTTACTAAACATGAAGCACTTAAATAAATGAACCCTGATTGATTGGAGATGGAAAATCGTCCTTTTAAAAAGTAAACGATAGTCGCTATCTTCTTTTTTAATACGTCAGCAGTTTGTTCCAAGTGAATTCGATCATTAACTACATCAATTGTGACCTTCTTGCTGGAATTCGTGTTCCAATACATTCTTAATTTTTTGTGATTTGTGCTCAGCCCTGAAAACCGTCAGCACAATTAGGATACCCAACAAGACTGACTTGTCGTCTCCTGAATAATTTCAAAGTGACGTATGAGGCACGGCTCACACTGGCACTTAAACTGCAAAATGTACAACATTGACATGTTGCTAGTTCAGACTTCTCTCTTGCTAACTTCAGTGAGTGCATCCATCCAACTTGAAGAATACGAAGAAAGCCCAAAATTGTCAACGACTACAACGGAACTGCTTTTTTCTTTCAAACGCTGCATCGTTTTTATATTTGACTGGAACGAAAACGAGTACTACGAATATGAATTGACCTCGAGCAATTATTTCGTTTTCTACTCGGATTCTATGATCTGTTCCGTCATCGTTGATACATATTACACACGTTACCGAAACCAAAGATTATGGAATCCACGCTTTCTTTACTACGAGCCACATCCATTGTTTACCAAACATACTACAATCCTGATTAACTTGTTTTCGTCTGAATTAACTTCTACAGACGACAGGTTTAGAGTACCTACTACGAACCACATCTGTAGAAGGATAAGCGAGTACAACTTATCGTTCAACTACGTTCTGATATTCATGAGCAGCGAACGGTTTTCCTCTGTCGACAATGTCAACATGCTTTCGGAGTGTAAAAGAGCTTCTGCGCCTGCAATCTACATTTTGATATTGAATGAAATGGAAGTTTATGTTGTTGGTTTTGCACAAGTTCTGCATTCAGCTCCGTATTTATTCAGAGTTCGCATGTTGGAAGAGTCACACATTCAGCGTCTTCACGAATTGATTCACAAAGACCTTCAAAAGTTAATGCTTTCGGTATTTGGCCAAGAAAAGTTCTACTCAGATGTTGATTGTGAGTACGGCACATCAGTTTTGCTACATCCGAATGATTGTGCTTTGAGTGCACTATTGAAAAGTTACAACTTGACTTATTGTATGTATCCCTCAGGTCCATGCAATAGAGACGGCATAAATTTTGTGTACACAATACCACAACGTGACTTCTTTGGATTCGCAAATCGCAGTTACGCAAAGAACGTCGAATTTATCAACTCGCTTGTGTACGTCCAACAATTCACTTTCATTTGCATTTTCCAACCCGGCTCCATGGGTTTTATGGCCTTTGTCAAGGCCTTTGATCAGTCCACTTGGATTGCGGCAGGAGTAGCCTTCGTTTGCTTGACAGTAACAGTCGCCGCCATGTCCAACAAAAAAGATGTCAGCTGGTTGAGCAAATTGCAACCATCTGCTGTACTTGTCCTCATGCTTTTCTTTGAGCGATTCTACGCAAGTGCTCTGCTCAGTCGTGCTGCTTCCAGGCAGTCCATTCTAGTCCTCACTCTGTGGGCGTTTGGGGCAATGTTACTTGGTATGAGCTACAGTGGAAACATGATCAGTGAGCTTGCAGCGCCCTCTCTGCCTCCATTTCCTCGCGATATGCATGAACTGTCGCTAGTAGATTACCCAGTTGTTACTTACAGAAGTGTAAACGTTTATCTGGATGATGGTGATCGTATAGAAGGATATCTCCAATCAAAAATACTAGAATACTTGGAAGATGGTCCTAGTAATGGCACGTTACGGCAAGATTTGGAGCGACTAAATGTGGTAGTGACTTTACGTGACTTCAAGGACACTGTACCGGAATATCCTCGTGAGAGCCGGAAGAGCGCAAAGGTTCTCTTTGGAATTGCAGATCGGCCAATGGAAGTGGACGCTGTTGGAATCTGGAGTGTTATGTCCAATAGTCGCCTACTTACTTCACACCGTACAAACTTACCATTTTTTGACTGTCCACAGCAATTTATTGTGCAGACCAACTTTCTTTTGCCAATATTTCGGAAGTATTTTGCCAAAATCTTTGAATCTGGAGCCGTTAGACTTTGGGAGAAGAACTACGAAGCTCACATCGTAGAGGTTTGGATAAGCAATTTTTTGTACGGATCGATCTCGGTTCAAAGTTGGAAACGCAAAGTTAACCTAGCCAACATCTGGCGTAGCTTTGAAGAATTAAAGGAAAGTAATGCGTCTCCTACCGCAATCGATCTAGATAACTTGAGCCCGGCATTTCAACTGCTTGTAATTGGTCTCGCTATTTCTACATGTATGCTTGTTAATGAACGATGGCCACTTCAAGCAGCAGTATGCCGGCTATTCAACGTGGTTCACAGACTTCTTACTGCCATATGTCGAAAGCTTCAATACTTAGCAGTCTTAATGCGAAGAGCAGACATAAGTTTGATTAAGAATCAAGCATCACTATAGTAAGCTAGTTGGATCCCACAGGCTTATAATTCGGGTTTGCATAAGTAAATTCCTATGTAGATTAGCGGCAGTGCGACAAGTAAACATGGAAATGACAGGAATGTTAAATAAACGAGTGGTTGTTGAGCCCATCATGTCTTAAAATAGATTTGCATCTTGTCCAAGCCGTTTAGGACATTCATAAGATCCATCCGGGTTCAAGGTTATGTCCAAGGAACACACCAAAATAGTACTGAAGTTCAAAACGAAGATGAGATGAAAGAATTCCTTCACTTGGAATCCATTTTTCGTGATGCTCGAAGTACAAACTATCCAGTGCGTTACAACAAAGAGCCAGAAGCTCAAATGAAGAATCACACACTTGCTACGAGGAACAGCCATAAGTTGCAAGGATTCCGAGCCGCTGCAGTCTTTACATGATCTTTGAAACGGTATAGCGTTGATTTTGCAACACAAGTCTATTATTCTGATTCCAGATGAAATTACGATGCGTTCAATTTTAGAGCTAGCCATTGCCACGGGAGCAAAATTTGCTTCAACTTCAATGTGAACAGTAAGACTTGGGAGTACTCGACAACGGAACGTCTGAAGGACACTCTGGGGAACATTATTTAAGTGGAGAAAGTGTAGTTTGATGCTTCCAGACCAAAGTTTCATGATAGACGGTGCGGTGAGACAGAGTAAACCGTTGACGGGAGTGGTAATCATGAAAGCTATTTTGATGAAATTATGGGCAATTTAACAAGCCAATTATCAAGAGTTTGATGTATGACAATGAGTAACTTTCAGTATTTTGCATACCTTTCCTTACCTAACTTGACACGTTGATGATTAAATTAGGGTTCAATTCTGTCATCATTGCAGACATGTGGCGTTTTAGCTGTCCTAGTTAAATAATTTCTATACGGACTGCTAATTGATATCATTGTCATCATGGCCAATTCAAGCTTTCAGTTAAAGTTATGGCATTGTGATGAGTTTAAGGTCGTTCCTTTCGATATTCTATTTATTGAATGACACGGCATGACTCAATTTGAGTTAAAGTTGACTTCAGAGCAATTATGGAAAATTCCCGGAAATTTAAATTTGGTAACTTTCCGGTAATCTATGGGAATCATAGGAAATTTTAACATCTATTTAAAACATGCCGTTTCCAAACGTTCCAGCCAGACAAACTCATTATAAAGAACATCATCCGAAAACTCATGATGTGCTCTCCCTAGTCCCTAGTAACCAACTCTCAGCCAACTTGACTGTCCGGTTTTCGAGCAAATTGGAGTCAAAGGTCACGAAATAGAATTGGCTAACGAGGCAAAGTAAAAATTCCCTACGGTGGTTTCCGACCATGAAAAAAGTTTTGCTGTTGTCAGTTTTTAAGTTTGACCTAAGCTTGCTAACATACGCAGAGGTCAAAGGTCAGGAATTAAAAGGTATGTTAACGGCCTGTAACTCGTTCACAAAAATGTCGCCATCATTGTTCTGGACCCGGAAAACCGCAGGTAACTAAACTTTCAGGTTATTTTCTTGAGGTCACCAAGAGGTCATTTCACCGCTTGTGACCTGACCCCAATAAAAGGAATTTCCTGCCATACGACTTATTTGTCAGCTGCATTAGACGACAACCCTTGATGTCGTCTTTCAAATTGCCGACTATCAGCATACTTGACCGTTGGGTTTCCCCGCCAACCGAGGTCAAGGGTCACTCAATATAAATGACAAACCAGACGAAGTGATTGCAAGTTCGGGAGGTTTTCGGCCATGAAAAAAGTTATGGTGGCGTCTGTTTTCGAATTGGACCTAATTTCACTAATATAAAACAGATCAAAGGTCGTCTAGCAATAAATATCTGGCAGCAGAATTTTTGCTCTCAATTTTACCATAATTTTTTGCGACTAAGATAGATTGTTTGTGGCTTTCTCCAGAATCATTTAGACAGGAACTTGAGGTCAAAATGCAGTGACACGTCAATACGCCTGCTCTACTATTTTATTGACTGGATATGCCCGCATGCTGTTCTACAGACTTCAGATCCAAAGAAGACTTGCGTTTTCATACAACTCCTACTGAAGGGAACTGTGTTGGGCAACTCGCTCCAAATTTACGCCGTTTAAACAAGAACACATGCTCTAGTTACCGTTGATGCTCTGGTTTGGTGTCTCTTTCTCTCACCTTGGAGATGAGATATGGGTATTTATTTGTACTTTTTAGAAAGACAAGCCACCGTGGTCTAGTGGTTAGAGCTTCGACGGCTCTGAACCAAGGATGCACATGTAGGGTTCGATTCCCTGGCT